>PVKN010023524.1:0-14754 GCA_004027915.1 Capromys pilorides
TAGAAATTAGTAATATAACGATCTTATCATATATATATATATATATATATATATATATATATATATTCCTTTCCTTTCCTTCTTTTTTCCTGTCACCCTAGTTTCTTTTTCTTTTTAAACATTTTGTTCCCATTTCTGAATATATATTTTACATTTTGAATCTTATTTGCTCTTTCAGATTCTTACACTAGAGAGAATACGGTGTTTACGTATGCAAGTTTGGTTTATTTTTCTCTTAAGTATGGTCTCCAATTACGTCCACTTTCCTATAAAAGACTCAAGTTTGTCTTTCTTTATAGTTGCGTAGTACTTTATTGTATTAAAGTACCACCCCTTTTTTATTCACTCCTCAGTTGATAGACAGATTGTTTCCAAGATTTAGCTATTACAGATTGTGCTGCTATATACATGGATGCACATATATGATTGTAATATTATGTTTTTAGTTTCTGTGGGAAAATACCCAGAAGGAGAGTAGTTGGTTGAATGAGACCTCTAATTCTAGTTTTTTTTTTTAATTATCAGTTTTTAAGGAACCTCCCCCACTGATTTCCACAGGGGTTACACCAGTCTACACTTCCACCAACAGTGGAAAAGTGTTCTTTTCCCACAGCCTTACCACCATTTGTTATTGATTGATTTCTTAATGATAGCCATTCTTTGTGGAATGAGATAGAATCTCAATGTTGTTTTAATTTACATCTCTCGAATGACCAGTGCTATTGAACATTTTTCATATATTTATTTACTATTTGTATTTCTTCATCTGAGAAGTGTATATTCATTTCAGATGCCCATTGTTTTTGTTGTTGTTGTTGTTTTGTTGTTGTTTTTAGGACTATAGGGTTTATAATGTAGAGGATCTCCAGGGTCTCTCTACATAGATCAGACTCATAGTGACCCTCCTGTTTTCAGCCTCCCAAAGTGCTGGGATTATAGGCATGTGCCACCGTGCCCAATCTCAATTGCCATCTCAGCATGCCCTGCAGGTGGGGCCGGCTTGGCGCACTGCAAATCGAACCCCAGTTGCTGCCCTCTGCCTAAACAGGTGCTTTAGCCTGCTGAGCTCAGAACTTGTAACTTTTGTCTCTCCCAAGGTCAGTCAAATCCCCTCAAGATTTACCTTGAAACCATATACAATGCTTTGTAGAACATCAAATGCCCATTTTTGAATTGGGTCTTTGAATTTGAGGAGTCTGATTTTTAAAAATTCTTTATATGTTCTAGATCTAGATAAACAGCCTTTGTCTGAGGGACAGTTGGCTATAATTTTTTCCCACTCTATGGGTTGTCTTTTTACCATGTTGGTGATTTCTTTTGATAAGCAAAATGTTTCCACAAGATGAGATCTCAGTTGTTGATTCTTTGAAGTATTTCCCATGCAGTGTGTAGGCTTTGTTCATGAATTGTCTGCCTACATGTATGTCTTCAAGGTCTCTACCTACTTTCTCTTCCAATAGATTGAGTGTTTCTGTTTTAACATTTAGATCATTAATCCATTATGACTTCGGTTTAGTGCATGGTGATACACATGTATCTAGTTTTAGTCTTTGGCATGTGGAGAGCCAGTTTTTCTAGCACTATTTATTTATTTGTATATTTATTTATTTTTTTATTATTTTTAATAAGAAATAACAATGCGACCGTTTCAAAACATGTTAGTAGTACATTCCCAATACTTGATACAATGCATATTGTCATCCTTGTAGTTATTCAGTGCACAGTATGCAGACATGATGATTTTTAAAATAATCATTGGTACAAAAATTTTTTCTCATTGAACTAAGAGAAAGTAGTTGTATACATAGTCCAATATTCCATAGTTGCAGTGGGTTGTTGGCAGAACTGGGAATGTCAGAAGCTGTTGATTTACGCCTTTTACAGCTCAACATACTAATCTAGCTTTACGTTTTATGCCCCGTGGTTAAACTTTTCTGCTGGGTGGTTAAGCACAACTTAAAGCAAGACATGTATAATTAGAACGTGTAACTTTTATATCTCCCAAGGTCAGTCAAATGCCCTCAATATTTACTTTGAAACCACGTACAATGCTTTGTAGAACCGTTGTCAGTGTCAGCCATCTGGATGAGTCACGGCCATTGCTTGACCAGTTTGCTTTCTGTAAAAGCCTGAGAGAATGTTTTCTCTCTAGGTGACTCTCTTTAGGCACACTATACATTGTCAATCTCTTTCCTCTGTGTCCCTGAAATCTCCTGGAACAGAAAATTTGGGACACCACTGAGTTATAGGATGTTACAGCATGGATTCTCTTATGTCCTGAGTCCTCACTGACCTTGAAGGTCTAGGGCTAAAATATTGGCTATCCTTGTAGCCCATCTTTTTCTCTAATTTTTGGTCTGTAAACTTAAGTTCTTAACCTCCCAGAACAGAAGTTTAGTGATACTATTACTCTGTAACATAGGCACTTGAACTTAACATCACTGTCTTTTGAATATCAAACATCTTAGACTTAACTTGGAATCAGTATTTTTCCATCAATCATTGATATTCTAATAAATCCCTATGAATGTGATAAAAGCAGTTAAACATTTTTACACAGAACTTTAGAAATCTAAGCATATACAAAATTGTAGCTGGTCAATCCTATGGCATTTTTTCTTGTCTCTTACTTTTAATACCATTTTTTGTTTTCTTGTAAAACAACCATTTACTTGAGTGAGAGTATAGCAATAACTGAAATTACATTAGAAGCAGTACACATCTAAAAGACCAGAATGACAGGCCTTCCAAGCATAGTTTTAGTGTTACACATTGCTATCCTCACTGTAAAAAGCCTGTTGGAGGTTCTTAGGACCACTGTCTAATTCATCCTGTGTATATAAGTGCATGGTTTTGCTCCTGCCGTGTTTCCTGTCTTTTCTGCTTGCAGTCTCTTTCTTGTTTAACCCTTAAGTTCTTGATTTCCATTCAGCTGTGTTTGCCTTTCCATTTTTATTTCATTTGAGTTCTTACATAGGGAGACTATATGATATTTACACATGTAGGTCTGGTTTATTTCACTTACGAATATATCTTCAAGATCTATCCACTTATATATGAAGTCTTCTAGTTTCTCATTCTTTATAACTGAGTAGTATTCCATTGTATAAAAATACCATATCTTTTTCAACCATTCTTCAGATGATGGGCATTTTGGTTATTTCCAAGATTTGGCTGTCACAAATTGTGCTGCTATAAACATAGGTACACAAATATCACTGATGTGATGTTTTCAGTTCTTCTGGGAAAATTCTCAGTAGGGGGATAGCTGGTTTGAATAGATTTCCAGTTCTAGTTTTTTAAGGAGTCTCCACACTGCTTTCCATAATGGTTGCACCAGTCTGCATTCCCACCAGCAGTGGAGAAGTGTTCCTTTTCTCCCACAGCCTCTCCAGTATTTATTGTTGGTTAATTTCTTTATGATAGGCATTCTTTCTGGGGTGAGATGGTATCTAAGTGTGGTTTTAATTTTCATTTCACGAATGGCTAGCGATGTGGAGCATTTCTTCTCATCTCAGGAAATGAACTGAGAAGACCAGCAAGGGAATCCCCATTCTCAGACAGAGCATTTGTTCCCTGTTACATGTTAACCTCTCTAAGCCTCACTTATGTCATCTTAAAAATGGGGGTAATCATGGGAATCTTGTGGGACTATTGTGAAGTTTGAATGAAATGAGACCTAAGAAGCTAGCAGAATGCCTGGAACATCGTAAGCCTTAGCTTCTGTCTCCTCCTTGCCCTTTCCTTTTGAAAAACCTGATTTAATTCTCAATTTGCAGTTTCTAAGCTAATTTGGCAAGGAATCTTAGGCTTATATAGGAAGGTCAGTTTGCTATACTTTTTCATACCAGTAGTTCATAAACACAGACCAAGATATAGAAGGAGATTATAGTGATTAACAATGTTTACTTAGGTTTTTTATATAGTTAAGGCTGGCCTTGAACTCACTATGTGGCCCAGGCTGGCCTCAAACATGCGTCAATCCTCCTGCCTCAGCCTCCTGAGCGCTGGGATTACAGGAGTGTGCCACCACACTTGGCCCAATAATATTTACCTTTCAAGATTAATTCTTAGATCAGGATCTAAGGAAGCTGCTTCTCTACCTGAAGCATGATTTACCCATTTTCCTCCCCCTCATCTGTCTCTGCCCAATTTGCTTTGAGCCTGTGCTTCATCACGTAGTTGATATAGCAAGTGCAAAATATCCTGCTCTGTGACCACAGAGCATGCAACATTCGAAATTCTCCACGAATTGCTGACATGGTTCTGCTGTACATTATTTATGTTTTATGACACATGTTCAAAATGTAAACTATAATATGTTAAGGTAAAACATTCAACAAACAAAGCAAAGTTAGAAGATACTAGTGGCTTTGTTTGCTTTAGTGTCTGAGGAGGTAAAGGATTTAGCTTAGTCACTGCTTTTTTCATATGCATAAGAGACAGTCACTTATCTACCCTGTAATTCTAAGACACATCATGTGAACAATGTATCATAGATAGGCACAGAAACATCTGTAAAACTGGACAACTGATTTTGACAAAGTATCTCATATGTTTTTATTTGAAATTATTTTCGAAATTGGAATTCACTGTGACATGATGGAGCTGGAAGAGAGGGAGGCCATGATGTACTACACAGAGATGGATCCAGATTTTTTATGCTTATTTTTATTAACTGTGAAAATCGTGAATATAAAGGAGGGCATATAGAAGGTTAAGGCAGCAGAGGTTTGGATCAGAAGTAAGCTTCCCAGTATCTATGGTGCCTATTCCTGAAAAACCTTAGGTTGCCAGAGGTTAGGATTTAAGGAAACAGTACCAACAAGTCCTTTCTTCTCCTTTGTGTCTGGACTTTTGGTAGCTGTGTCTGATTTGTGTGTGGGTGTGCTGTTTTAGCAAGACAGCCTCCCGGTTGCCCTGCTGCAAAGCAGGGATCAAGGGGTGGCCTTTAGGAGGCTTTTGACAAGTATATGGCAAGCTCAAACTTTCTCTTCCAGCCCCTGACTTTGCCTCTGGGGAGGTGCAATTCCTTGGTCAGTTTGGAGTATAAAGAAGCAGTTATCTGGAATAGAATTAATAATAATAGAGATATGTGTCTTTGTGATCTTTGCAGTTGGCAAAGTGCTTCCACTTACTCAGTCTTCTTCAGATTCTGGTCTTCGGGAGCTAGGACAATATTTTTATATTACTATCAGTTTTACAGAGGAGGAAACTGGAAGGCCTAGTGTTCCCCAGGTTACCCATCAAGTAAACAGCAGAGCCAAGACCCAAACCAGGGCAGTGTAGGTTGCTCCATTTGGTTACTGCAGTTGGTCACCTGGTCTTCTACCTTATGACTCTTGGTTTGACCAAGGGCCAAGGTTCAAAAGGATAAGTGTCCCAGCATTCTCTCTACTCCATTTCAATCTCTTATATATCTCATCTTAGCAGGTTTTCTCTTGTGGATGCTTCCTTTTTCTTCTCAATCCTTGTTTCTCTGAGCCCCCACTTTCCAAGACTGCCTTATTTGCTTTCCTAGAAATTCTACTTTTAAGGCTTTGGGGAACTTTGACCTACCAGTATTAAGTACATTTTAGAGAGTGTTTAAAATGTCTCTTGCCCCTCTCATTCATCCCCCACTCCCAAAGCATGGCCTCGCCCCATCCTGCCATCGTGCTGGCCAAGCGCGTGGGGCAGCTGTGGTCAGTCCCATTTATAAAGCTGGTAAATATGGGACCGGTTTCTGTCCCCTCCAAAGGTCAATATTTGTGTAGAGTTTAATTTTAACTTAACAAGCAGTTGTTTTCTGCAGCTGCCTTGGTGTGTTGTGTTGTGTTGTGTGTGCTTTCCTTTTCCTTTCCACCCCACTGACTGTGTCTGTGTGTTGTGTGTGTGTGTGTGTGTGTGTGTGTGTGTGTGTGTGTGCAGTGCATGTGCACACGTGCATGTGCTTATGCTACAGACTTAGCTTTGGTCTTCAGAGACTGCAATGCACTGACTTGGGCTTTGTTTCCTGAAGGACTTTTGGGCCTGAGGGCCACTAAGCTAAAGGCACTCTGCCTGGTATGGGAAATAATGACTTTTTCTGGGAATTGGGAACATAGGACACACTTTAGGCTTCTGTGATCCTAAATTCATCATTGTGTCTTGCAGGAAAGTTTCTAGAGTGCAGGATTAGAGAGACCTGTTCCTCTCTTTCAAAAGCTTGCCCCCCACCCCCCAACCCCTGCTTACTTTCTAAGGAGTATTATTAGCTCCTTATTCAAGAAATCAGGATTCTAGTTTTAGCAGTTGTTTCTTGAGTGAAGTGGAAGGAAAAGGTAATAGGGTAATCTGCTTTTCAGCTTTTAATATTCTGATTTTATGAATAAAGACCATTGGACTAGATAACAAGAACAAATTATATTCCAGATCTAGCTTTATACTCATTTAAAAATGATCCCCTTCCCTTGATGGTCCTTTACTAAGGAATAGAACTTTTGTTTCTTACAAGGATTTTGTGAGGGCGGATGAGATTTAAAGGACCCTTCAGCTATTTAAATAGAGAGAAGTATTTCAATACTAATCTCATCTGTACCTACCCATGTCCCCTTCCACCAAGGTGTTTCAGTGCTTTCTGCTGGTTAGTGTGTCCAGCAGGCAGCTCATACTGCTCAGAACCATAGGATCTGAGACAGAGGAGGAGCTCTGTGATGACCAGTGGCACACGTGCTCCAGCACAGTGGACGCCTCCTTACACTAGTGTATCTGGTGACGCTCTGGATGTGTGCCCAGCTTTGGACCTTTGTACTTGCTGTTCCCTCTGCTAAGAATGCTCTTTCCCCAGATACCTACATGGCTCATTCTCTCTCTTCAATCAGGTCTCTTTTCAAATGCTACTTTATGGTTGAAGACTTTGTGCCCACCCTATATAAGACTTCAACACTACGTGCCCACCCTACCAGCGCTTTCTCTCCTTTTCCCTGCTGTTTTCATCCTAAATATTTATCATAACCCATATTCCATAGATCCTTTTTTGTTATGTTGCTTTTCTGCCCTGTGAGGGCCTGAATTATCAATGAGGGCAAGGATTTTTTCCTGTATGTTCAATACTGTCCCTCCGCTGTGCTTAGAATGATGTGTAGCACATAGAAGCCCTCCATATGCATTTGATGAATACTAGGAAGGAAGGAAGGAAGGAAGGAAGGAAGGAAGGAAAGAAGGAAGGGCACCCTAAATTTATGATCCTTCCTAATGGAGATTATCAGAATGACTAGTAGGTCTTTCCAAGCTATTATTACCTTTGAAAAAAAAAGATAGTTTAGAATGATTTTGTAATGAACCACAGTTATTGATGGAAGTCTGTGGTGTGTGCACTGGGTGGAAAAAGGTAGAGAACCACTATCCTAAGGAGCCTGACAGGTTTGTCCCCTCCTAGGCTGAGAATTGCAGCAGCGCTCCTGCTTAGTGATTTGTTTTTCTCCCCTTTCCCACATTTCTCCACCTCATAGATAACCCTGGCCCACGCCTCCTTGTCCCTCCTTTTTCCTTTCTTCACAGCCAGACACACAGAGGCAGCCCACATTGTGAGTGATTGTCGTTAGGACACAGAGAGCCCTTGAGAGCTGCAAGCGTGTCTCATGACATCAGCTCTGTGGCTTTAGAGGCAAGGCTGTGGCTCTGGGTCCTGGAGGGGTGGCGGGGCTGTTTTTCTCTTGATCATTCACATTGGTGCCCGTCTGACTTATAAACTTTAATGGCCAGTTTTAAAGGTTACTGCCATGGGGCACCTTTGTTGCCAGTTTTAGTTTTTTAATTTGGAAACTTTCCCCCTTGTGGTCTTGGGAGGAAAGATTTGGGACCATTTGGAACTGGGAATTGGTATTTGTGGGTGATGATGAGATAGCAGGGCAACATTCTGGTTTGGGCTCCAATAATCAGAATCGCTAGCATACTATGCAGTAGCCCAAATGAACCCCAAAACAAGAATGAGCAGACCGACACTGGATGTGTAGTGTGAGGCAGTACCAGTCCAGGTTATAGAAAGTTGGACTTATTTGCAACTGCATGGGAGTAATGGGAACACCTCACTCATCCCAAGTCCATCTCAGCCCCTGTCCTTTGTTCTGAAGATCAACATCATTATAGTCGCCAAATTTAATTGGAATAGGACCAAGGGTTCAGTGTAGAACTCACAGTGGAGAATGTGGCCTTCCCTGTGCAGTGTGGGCACAGATCTAACAGAGAAAGCTTCACTAGGTCTTTGTGTCTAGGCTTTTGGCTGTTAACTTTGTGTGTGTGTGTATGGTACCAGGGATTGAACTCAGCGCCTTGCACTTGCCAGACAAGTGCTTATTCTACTATCTACTTGGCCCTTGGCCCTTAACTCTTATCCTTTATTACCAACAACGGACATTTCTTCACTCAGGATAACTTTAGAAAGCCTTATATGCCAAAAAATGGTCATTCTTCTTTTTAGTAATCTATGTCTTGAGCAAGGAAACAGTATTCTAACAGTGGGTATTTAAACAATAGCACCTTGGAATCAGAAGGAATTATTTGCAGTACTCAACATCAAATTCATATTCAAGACCTCTATCTGAAACTAATAATGTTAGGGGTTTCAGTTGTGTTCTGTGAGTGCTAGAAAGAAATTTTTGCGGGGGATGATTCTGGAGGTTGCACAGAAGGCTTTTTCACTGAGCTACATCTCTATCTCCAGCTCCTTTTAAAAAAGATTTTGTTTAATTGTTTTATTAGGATTTTTTTTATGTATGATCTATCTACGCAGTCTTGAATTTTCTATATAGCCTAGGCTGGCCTTGAACTCACAGCTGCCTCAGCCTCCAAAGTGCTGGGATTTACAGTTGTGAGCCATCACAATTGGTTTGAAACAGGATCTTGCTAAAGCACTAGTCTAGTCCAGGCTGGGCTCAGACTTGCGGTGCTCCTGGCTCAGCCTCCCAGAATGCTGAGATTGCAGACATACACCACATGCGGAACTAGAAAAGAATTTTGAATTTAATTCTGAGCATGCCTCCACCCTGAATACTTATATTGGGTGATCTTAGAGTATGAATGCAATTAAATGGATGGATAGTCTAACAGACTGGCCTCAAGAGGAGGCAAGTATACAAATCCATGGACACTCACTCAAAGGGATAAACTCAACTGAATTGTTGGATGGTATACTTGGCAGCCAAACCTGTGTCTCTCCTCTTTAGTGCCCTCATCTCTTTTTCCTTTGTGGGGATTATTAATCCCAGGGTCTTGTACATACTAGACAAGCACCAGTGAACTACTATATTTCCCAGTCCTTTTCCCTGTTTTATTTTGAGGAAGAGTCTTGCTATTTTATTCAGTTTGGCCTTGAACTTGTAATCCTCTCGTCTTAGCCTCTCAAATGGCCGGGCTTACAGGCATACACCACTGTACCCAGTGCACTCTAGTGTTTTAATGAGTTGGACTGAGTTTGGATGAACTTAAGGGAATTCAGGAGAGGAGCCTGCTATGGACAGAGAAGACAACTTGGCTCTCCAGGATATGCAGCACGAGGACAGGTTGATAGCCTTCATAAGACACATAACACAGGATCTTGGATCAGATCTTACCCCTGGCTGGTCTCCCTTGTTTGGACAAAGCTGGATTTGCTTCTCCTTCCCTGTGTTGCAGGGCAGGGGAGGAGGTGTGGGGGTTGGCTCAGGGCTGGGCCACAATTAGTGACCTGGAAGCTGGGCTGGGCACCCAGAGGCTATAAATAGCAGTCATGGAGCAGTCACTGAACGAACTGGAAGCCCAGCCAGACTAGCCGCGTTTCAAGTGGTCTGGGTGGGATTTTTTTTTTCCCTCTCCATGTTAACCATTTGTACATCTGGTTTCCTCAGTGTTGGTAGAGGCACAGTAGGAGGGTGGGGCTTTGAGCAGAACCAGAAGTTCATGTGTGGAGTAACTTCTGTGAGTTTTGCCATATGAATAGGTTGGCCTTTCTAGGGCCCTCAGGACCAGTAAGGGATCTGAACAAGAATAGTGACCCTTGGAGGGACAGTAAGTCCTAGAGCAGGACGTGTGGGGTAGGGAATATGGATATCCTGCAGGGCCCCTGTTGCTTATTTATGATGGGTGTTGCTGGAGAGACAAAGAGAGAGAGAGAGCTACTAAGATTATTTGGGAGTAGACGGGGTAGCTTATTTCTCATTATTCTGAATCAGTCCCTTTGTCTCAGCCAAGCCCTTTACTTGGTTCTCTACGTTTGTGTCTATCATTTTCTGTGGATTTGAAATCCTAACACTTTGACTTCAATTCCAGTTGGTGCACTTTTTTTGGGGGGGTGGGGGCAGGACGGGGAATAGAACTCTGGGATTCTGGGCCTTACCCTTGTCAGGTAAGCCTTTATGCCACTGAGCTATCTCCCTGCCCCTAGTTTTTGCACTTTTGTGGTTTATTATTTGGTCATATTAATTAAGCTCTCTGGTTTCTGTTTAATTCATCCGTCAAAAGAGTATTTTTGACTGAATACACCATAAGACTCCCTCTAGCTTTTATCAACTGTAAACTTATTTTAGCTGATCAATTTCTGTCCTACTTAAGGAAGGAGACATATCCCTGCCAGGAAGCCCTGCCTGAACCAGCAATTCAGCCGTATCTCCCCCCACATTCACAGTGGTGATATAAAGAGCTTATCCTATTTTCTCTTGTACATAATGTTTCTTTGCAGTTTTTTTTTTTGTTTTGTTTTTGCATACTAATATTTTGTCTATTGAGCAGATTACAAGTTCTTTGAAGCAGGACACTGTATCTTCCATATCCCCATCACAGTACTCACCGAAGCCCCCTGCCAGAAGTGAGGCAGGCCAAGTAGAGTGGTTTGGGGAGTAGGAAGGAAGATGTATGTTTTTGGTAACCTCCAGTTTGAGAAGGCTTCTCTTTAAGATAAAATGGGAAACCTCAACTGAGAATACACATGAAAGATTCCACCTGTTTTGCCAAACATAAAGTTCTGGGGCCGGCTAAATAGCTCAGTGGATTAAAGCACCTGAAAGCAGGTGCAGGGGCTGGGGGTTTACGGGCTGGGCCTGCCGTGCCAGGCCCACGTTGGGGCACGCTGAGGAGGCACTTGAGACTGGGTGTGTGCCTGCATCTGTGGTCCCAGCTCTTGGGAGGCTATAAACAGGCAGATCACTATGATTTCAGTCTAGTAGTGAGACCCTGAACATCCTGTAGACCCTTCCCTAAAAAATACAAAAACAAACACAAAACAAGACAAAACAAAAAAGCCGTAAAATTCTAATTCCATTACTTATATTGATTCTTTCTCTCTGCTTTTTTTTCTCATCTTCTCTCAAAGCACTTTTACTTGTGGGTACAGTTGGAACCAGTGAGTTCCTGCATACTACTCGTATAGCATTGGTGTGGGGCTGTACTTTTTGGTAGTGGGGAAAGGACTGTATCCAAGCACAGGTCTTTGCACGAGGCTTCTCTCTTCTGGTTTTAGTAGTCCATCTCTTTGTAGACCTCCTTATGCCTGACAGTGAGAATAGTAGTACTTTTTGTCATCTATGAAAATGTATATGGCATTGTTTTCTCAGAGTCCCAGGAGAGCAGTGTCTCTGGGTTGGCTCGCTTGTCACAGGGCTTTGATCTTCTTCCCTGGTTTCATGCTTCATCCTGCTTTGAGCTTGTTGGTCCCGGCTAAACAATTCCTCCCCTCATGGGTGTTTACATTGTCCCAATGCTAGCAGAAGGTTATCACGTCTACTGCAGACATCACTTAGGCCATCTGTCTGTCTTAAGCCCCTAATTGCTCCTTTCTCATCCTTTCCTCCCCATCCCAAGTTAGTTATGTTACTCTTGGTGGAACTCCCTCAAACTACAGTTTTGATGCCAGATTTCACAACATTGAGGATAGGAACCAAGCAAGGGAAAGAGAGCACTTCTCTGCTTTCAAGAAGTGGTGCCTCCTAGCACTGGCGTTCAAGGCAACTTAGTTTTGTTGGTATTATCTTTCTTTCAGTTCATTCACATAGTAAGTATTTATTGAGTGCCTAGTATATGCTGGTATATTATTAGACACCAAGGATATAATTCTATTTTATTGAACTTAGCAACATTTAAGTATTCATTATTATTTTAGAAGATAGAAGTTCCAGAATAACTAGAACCAGAACCATGCCCTCAAAGATCTTATAAGCCACTGGACAAGTCAGATATAAATATTAAGGCACATTCAAGATTAAAGGAAATGGGAGACCCAAATAAGGTGCTAAAGGAAAAGAATAAAGAACATTTAATTGGGACCGGCAAGATGGTTCAGCAATCTAAAGCGCCTGCTTAGGAAAGTTTAGGTAACCACAAGGAGTGCGGTTCGATCCCGGCACCACATGCTACGCCAGCCCCACCACCAGGGCAGGCTAAGCTGGCCATAATATATATATATATATATATATATATATATATATATATATATATATATTTAATTGGCTTTTTAAAGGAAGAAGGAGAAGATTTTGAGAAAGAGAAGAAATCTGAGCTAGACCCTGAAGGATGAAAATTTATCTAATTAGAATGGAAAAATGTGTATTTGATGGAGTAAGTAATGTTTATTATTTCAAATATTTCTGAAATAATGAGAAACGGATATATTGAGCAGAATAGTACATGGTCCTTCCATAAGGAAGTAGGAATATAGCAGTAACCAAAACAGTCTCTCAGAACTCTCAGTCTACTGAATTGTCAAAAGAAGTGCCCTGGCCCATTGCTGTTATTGTTTACATGTCTCTTACTGTGCTAAATCCTTTGAACAGTAATAAAAACGTTTCTTTCCTGTCTGGGCTTTGCCATCTCCTGTTGGGCTGCCATCTACATCTTTCTAGATATTGCTTTGTAGTCAGCTCTTTGACCAGTCAGCAAGTGAGACAAGATTTCTACAGAAACTTTTTTTTGTCTTGTTCTTTTTTGTGCAGGTCTTACCATGCAACTCAGACTCATAGTGACACTCCTGTTTTCAGCCTCCCAAGCACTGGGATTACAGGCATGTGCTACCATGCCTAGACTCGATCACCTGCTCAGCGCTCCCCAGTGTGGGGCAAGCGGTACTGGGAATTGAACCCTGGTCCCTGTGCAGGTGCCTAGTCCACTGAGCTACCTCGCCGGCCCTTTCTGTAGAAACTTTAAACAACAGTGACAATTGACACTCTTGATGAATATCCTGTTTTTGGGAGATCATGTGAAGGCTTATATTTTAGTGTTATTTTTATTTTATAAAATGCATTCATTCTAATTCTTTCAAAAATTGGTAATCTATATAAGAAACAAATGATAAATACTAAACTAGAAAATGTTATTAACCAGAATATCCCCTTCCCAATCAAGGAGTGATCAGTACTTGGCTATGATCATGTTAACCTTGTACAAATCCTCTCTGTTCCATTCAGTCTCTGTGCTCATTCTCAAGGCCTGTCTTCTGCCCTAGCTAATGTATGTTTCTGTTTTATCCATGGTCTCTTCATGGCTTTAGGCCATTTTAATTTGGTCAAGTTAAGACTTTCTTCCCAAGTCTGCAATTGCCTTTGCCTCAATTCTAAGAGAGGCTGACAGTAGGAATGAATCCAAAATTCCATTCATTTTATATTCACCACATCTGGGTTTCTTTTAGCATCTTTTCTCCCTTGAGAACATTTTCAAGGTTTTCCTAATTTTCTTTTTTTAGGGAGTGGGAGATGGCTTTTGGAAGATTACTGAGAAGTTTCTGGGATGATTATCTAATCTTGAGTATATTTATGTATGTCATCCTTTTCTATCACTTTTTGGTGTATAGTAAAAACCATTTTCCTGTGTGTTCTACATTTATCGTGTAGGCATTTTATTCTTGAGACCAAAGTTGTGGGTGATGCTCTGTTTCCTTTTGTTTTCTAGGGACCCATTGATTATCCAAAGAGCATTCTTGATAAATCTTGCGCTGTTGTAAGAGGATACACTAGGCAGACAAAACAACAGCGAAAATTTGCGTAGTCCCTGATTTTCACATGTAACCACCCTACTTCTCTGTTTGCTTGGGTGGCTCTTGCTAGATTTCTGTAGTTATCACTATTATTCTCAACCACTAGGGGGTACTATTTCCCCCGTAGCTAGTTTGCGTACATGTGAGCAAGAATTTCCTTTTTCTTCAGTTGTTCTGTATTTGATCCTGCACCACCATGTTAGGCCCTGTAGGTTGCATACTGCACAACTCCAGTGAGTTCCAGTCGCATACACCACATGCTTCTAGAGCCATGCAATGCAGTGGCCTTGCCTGTAGTTTGACCAGTGTGCACTCTCTCTCTCCTCTCTTCTTTCTCTTTTTTTCTTTCATTGTTCCACCCTTCCATTCTTAATGAAACTTTAAAAAAAAAAATCCTAAAATACTAAAACCAGAACCCAAAAAAAGTTTGGATAGTAATAAATTCTTCCCAGTACTATCATATTATTCATTCAGATAATATAAATTCTACGAAATAGATGTCTTACACATTGAATCCTGACTACACTTACTATTCCATCATAAAACACACATGGGCATCGTGTGTGTGTGTGTGTGTGTGTGTGTGTTTATACAAGAACAGGAAAAAGTCTGGGAGGAAACACATAAAATTATTTGCAAGGATTTCCTACAATGATTTCCTTATCTTGATCTGTTTTTTTCTTTTTTCCTTTCTTTTGCCATTTCTTAGCCCAAACAGGTAGCTGAAGAGTCAAGTGAGGTTTGAAACCTGGCTAGCTGTGTGGTGTTGAGGGAATTATTTAACCTATCTGGTTTCA
>PVKN010023525.1:0-14745 GCA_004027915.1 Capromys pilorides
ACATGCTTATATCTGGCAACTTGAGCAACTACTCTGAAGATAACAATATGAAATATAATAACCATTGCTCATTTCCTATCATCTTATTTTGAAATTCTGTATCATTTCTATTGATTTTTATTATCTTTAAAATAAAAAATCACCTCCAGCTCACAATATATTGTGAAAATGACATAAGATCTGATATTTGAAACCACTTTGGACAATACCTGGCCTATTTAATAGTAAGTTTAGATTGGCTTTTACCTCATTTTCTTAAGAATACAAAACAAAGATAACCTTTCTCTCAGATAAGTCCTCCTTCAATATTGAGTGACTTAAATAGACACAAAGTGGTTTATCTCTCAGAAACACTTTACTCACCTGGCTAAATTAAAGATCTCCTACAAGGGGTGGCAAGATAGCTCAGTGGATTAAGTGCCTGATTAGGCATGCACAGGAACAGTGGCTCAACCCCTAGTGCCAGATGCCATGCCCACCCTGACCCTGGGAGTGATGTGCTGGTCACCGAGACCAGGCATGGTGGCACTGTGTACCTGTAATCCCAGCACTTGGGAAGCTGAAAACAGAAGGACCACTATTAGAGCTGTGTAGTGAGACACTGTACCAAATATATATAAAAAAATTAAAAATAAATTTAAAAATAAAGATCTTACAAATCTTTATCAAAGAGACTCGGGTTGAAATTCCTTTCCCAACCTTAATAACCATATAAGCCTAAGGACTCACATCCACTATGTTGTTAATGTTTGTGTCTTCCTCATGCGTTGAGATCCTGTCCCCCAGGCGATGGCTGCTGTGTGCTGCACTGGGGTGGGTTGCTTTAGAGAGTGATTAGGCCAAGAAGGCAGCACCCCCAGGAATGAGATTAGTGTCCTCTAAACGGCTCCCGGAGGTCTACCGCGCCTCTTCACCCTGAGAGGACATAGTGTGAAGACGTCATTTGTGAACCAGAATGCAGGTTCTCATCGGATACCAGATCTGCCAGCCCTTGATTGTGAACTTCTCAGCCTCCAGACAGAAATAAATGTCCACTAGATATAAGCTACCTAACCAATGATCATTTGTTATAGCAACACAAACCAATGCAGACGATATCTCCGCCTTTCTATCTCCTCCTATGCAAGATACAGGAAGAGTGATGTGTCTCACACAGTGATTGTGTGGGTTAAATAAAATAAATGCGTGTCAAGTCCCTAGCAAGTGGTTAAAGGGACTAACCAAAGACTTAGCGACTTTCTTATATCCTGTGGTCTACTTCCTGCCCACCTACCTCTATGACATCTAGGAATCCCAGCAGTGGGAATAATTTAGACTATAATCAGTCCCTTCACAACAGTGTTAAATAAACTTTGACTCTGAATTGGGGCCAAAGGGACCGTAACTGGGAATGAAACAGTGGATCCATTTCTTCTCCTCAGTACTAATCAAAACATCCCTTGCAGCCTGGGGATATTTTTAGAAAGTCAAAGAGAAAAACTACATGACTTCTACTAAATCAGGTCCCGAGGAACCCTCCGCTGCGTGAACACAGAGCAGGGGAGCAGCCCCAAGGCTCCGGCCCAGCGGCCCTCTCCAGGAAACCACGTCAGCACTTTCACTTCAGGTTTTGATGCCTAAGATAGCTCTGTAAGATGGAGAGGAGTCCCGGCCTGAGTCCAGACCTTCACCATGCCGGAGTGAAAGCACAATGAAAAGCTGCCACACGCCTGTCAGCCTCAGACTGAGGGGGTCACTGTGATGGGAATCCCGTTTCCTCTCCCTGGCTGGTAGAGACCGCACGCTGGGTCTAGGAAAAGCTGCTCCTCTGAGCACACCATACACCTCAAAATCCCAACGGAGGGACTCTCCAGCCTAACAGGCCTCCTCGGTGCCCAGGAAAATGAATGAGCAGTATGTGCCCGCAAACTTGATTGGATCTCTTAGAGACCTGTGACGTGAGCACCATCCTAAGAGGTCGTATTGGACAGACGACCTTCTCTGCTGAACCACTGTATCTACGACTTAAGCTTCTGAATGTGATCTAAGAAAGATGCTGGGTTCAGCAATTATGAGATCCTCTCAAAGAAAACAACACACACACACACACACACACACACACACACACACACCACCCAAAGCACTTTGCTTCTTTTTAAGCTGTGATACCCATTGAAAGCTCTGCTTACTCTATGCTTGCCTTGACTTCATGACTCATCGCGAAACTATGAATGTGCTATGAATGAAACAAAACAGAACAATAGCAATTCCCAATACTTGGGACTAGAAGCTATTTTCTATGAATGGCGCTGTGTGAGCATATTTTCAAAAGCAAAGCCAGTCCGGGACTCGCGCGCCCTCCCCTGTGTTCCTCGCTACGTCGCTTACCTTCTCAGAAGACTGTTTTCTTCAGACCCAGTCTGGCCAGGCTCTTTCCACTTGGTGCCCAAGGACAGAGCCTGCTCCATGGGAGCCTAAGGCAGAATCTAATCAGGCAACAGCACCCACGCCAACAGTAAAACAAGGGGAATTTCAAATGGTTCTACAGCCTGAAGTCACTAACTTGATTAAGAAGAGAGTGCACAGGGACCACCTGGGGCGGAGACTGGAAGGGTTAAGCCAAGGGTAGAGGATGCATTTATTAAAATTGAGAGAGGAGCCCGCTACAGCTGCAGCTCAGACCTCTGAGGAGAGCACACACAGCGAGGGGATGCTGGCGTCTCAGAGCTGAGAAGACTTCCTAGAGGGCAGCAGAGTAGATATGTGAAGAAGAGGTCTCCAACAACCGGCAGGACCAGCTCTCTAAATGCTGTGCTGGATCCAGGTCCTGCCGCCAGAGGGCGCTGCTGCATCCCAGGTGACGCGCTCTGGCGTTCCAGCCCTCCAGAAGCAGTAGGGTAAAGAAAGGGAAGGAGCACGAATCGTATCCTGGTCTCAGGATCAGGAGGCCAAAGCGTTTGGGGCCTAAAGGTAATGACTTAGTGAAGCAGTCAGTAATGATTTGTAGACGTCACAAAACGAAAACCAAAAGAAAATAAGGGGGACAAAGAATGAAGGGCACACAGACTACCGGGTGTCACTGAAGATAATTCCAAGGGAGTTAGTGTAAACAAACGCCTCCCTGACACTATGCTGAGTTCTTTATGGTCCTGTACTCTAGTCCTCTAAGAACTCTGTGACACAGGATTTATTATTCCCATTTTATAGATGAGAAAACTGAGAGCCAGAAAGTTCTAGGAAATTGCCTAAGGTCATAGAACTAATAAATGATGGAGTAAAGATTTGAACCCATCATTTTCCATGCAGACTCAAGGGCCAAGATGTACTTAGAAAGCTGATATCTCAGGATGTTGGAGAGGAGAGAGAACTCTGCTTCTGTGGACTTAAGCAGAAGGCTGGGCCCCAAGGCTGATTCTCCAGTATACTAGTTGTCCAGCCTCGGTGATTTCTCATCTGAGGACTTGGCATCTCCACAGAAGAGGAAGAGCAGAACCTACTCTGGGGTGTGGGTGACGGATGACCCGCAGGAAGCCATGAGGACTTGAAGACGTGCTTTTGCCAGACGACCATCAGCCACATTCTTCTTTGCTGAGGAAACCTCAGGTTTGCTCCAGGACTTAGAGTCCCTACAGCTAATGGCTTCTCCTCCTCAGCTCCAAGGATGAAAGTAGACCTCGCCAAGCCCGTCGTGTTAGTTCCATTCTTCTTGGTAATGATTTGTGTAGGTGACGGAGCCCAAGGCCACCTTACACAAGGATGGGTAAGCAAACGGCGGCTTCTGGACCCCTTTTGCTCACTCTTAGAAGCGAGCAAGGCATGCGCTGCTTATTTACTTCCTCCGAGCACAGAGGTGAAACTGTGATGCCTGGGACCGCTGCTACCATCTTGTAACTACAAGCAGCTTTTGTCAAAACCTTAATGTCCTACCACTTGTTACCTGACAAGATGACCCCTTTATTGTGTAGGCCCATTTCATGTATTCAGGTATAGTGATACTTTAATGAAAAACACTTAACCTAGTCAAAAGCTTTTTCTTGATATATATCTTCACAGGACTAAGAGGAAAGCAGAGGTCATTTTTATTTTGGTTTCATTTCGTTTGATTTTGGTTTTGGTTGTTACTTTTTTTACCTGCTATACCATCGCATCTAGCCAAATACCTGGCATAAAGTAGAACTGGATAAGTATTTGCTTGAATGGATAAAGTAATCAATTGATTGATTAATATGTATTTGTTTATACATGAGGAACCAGCTCTGGTGAAGCCAAACATGGCTGTCCCCTACTCAGAGAAAACTCCAACCTCAGTAGATAGTCAAAACTATACACAAAGGCCAAGGGCACAGTGCCCTACCTGGCAAGTCTGAGGTTATGAGTTTGATTCCTGATTCCTCAACAACAAAAACTACACACAGACTTACTAAAGACCAAATGTTCAAGAGTTAGGTCAATCACTGAAGCTATTTCCTGAGTGCCTACTTAGGGCCAAGTCCTCTATTGAGGATTAGGAAAATAGGTTATAGGCAGTCAGTTGGGTGGTTGCAAGTGTGTTTGACCAGAAGACAGTGGGACAACCAGGGGTCTCCATAGACAAGCTAGGTCCATGAGGTGGGGTTGCCATCTAACCCTATTGCTAGACCAAAGGGGCCACCAAATCGTGCAACAAGAAGGCAAGTGGGACGTCGCATGTTGTTTTGATTTTCCAGTAAATTCACCAAAAAAATAGTAGTAATCAAGTTGTGAAGACAGGCACTGGGCTGCCCCTCCCAGACGTGCAGGCAGACTTGCCTCAGAGCTGATCTCTCAGTGTTCTCTGACCACCCTTCCCTAGATGGCGCAGCGCTGGAGTTAAAAGAGTTTGGAAAGCTGCTTTCTTAAGGTTCTGTACAGCACGCTGTGCACTAGCATCACCCATCATTTGCCACTAGAGTGTTGATTTCTCTGCATGCTGAACCAATGAGTGGGGGTTCAAGGGACTCCCTAGAGAGCTTAGCCTGAGGAAGGCCTAGGATGTAAAAGACTTGGGAAGCTTGGCTCTTACTGATCTCCCAAGGGATCTGCCCAAGCAACTGGAACTCTCTCCTCTTGGCGATCACATGACAAGGAGGCACCAGGTCACGTGTATGAGTAATGTGACAAATGGTAATCATCTCGCAGGGGTCAGATTTGACTTTGCAAGTTCAAGGGGCCTATTGTGTCAAATGATGTCCAATCCAAGGAGGACCTATTAGGGCACTGAAAGCCCAAGGAGGAGAGGAGCTACTGATAGACAGGGGACTCCAGTGACGCCCACTGTGACCCTGAAGAAGATGTTAACATCTATGTCTGGGGGACACCACAGGAGGTCACTGGCATAGGGTTCAAGAGAAACCCATGAAGATTCGGGCAACTGCCCGGGTTAGGAGACCCTGCTGTTGGTGATGTTTCCCACATGTTCTCAAAAGCCTGACTCTGCAGGGCCAGGAACCCACAGATGCATTCACTCTCCTGCAGATGGTGCAGCCTAAATCAGAGCTGAGAAAGCTTCAAGTTCAAGGAAGAGTGTCTGTGATTACAATGGGCTGCACCAGAAGCTCTACACTAGACTACGCTGGTGTTGTGTGATTCCTTTTTACTACTCTTTTTAATGTCAAGGCAAAGGGGCTCTTTATTTATTTTTTAATAATGGTTGGAAAATCTTGGGGAACCATCCAGTATGTGTTCTACTCAGTAAGGGAGAAGTACTCTAAAAAATATAGCTGAAAGGCCATAGGGGTGCCAGTCATGCAGGGAGCAGGCCTGGACGCCCATGCACCAGCCTGAGAGACCCTGGCCCAAGGCTCTTGGTCTGCCTGTGTGTACATGCAGGGCCACCACTGTGTCTTTCCTCCCCCTTCCTCTTGGGTCCATGTGTCTACAGCCTCTCCAGGTCTCAGTCTGCTGTCCGATATAGCCCATAGCTTAGACTCCACCATGGTTCTGAACTCTCCTGACAGCCTCTGGGTTTGAAGCCTGGCTCCACCCCCTACTCTACAGGTCCTACTGAACTTTGCTGCTCAATTTCTTCATTTGACAAATGGGAGTGACAACATGGCCAAGGCCAAAAACCATGCTTAGCACTGCATCTCACTGCAAACACCAGGAAAGTGCTAGCTATTCTCCTTCCTTCCTTCCTTGAAGGTCCTCCTCGCTGACTGTTCATTCCAGTGCCCGCAAACAGATGTCTTTATCACGGTCCAGGGGTCCCTCCCACAAACTTTCTGAAGATCCCTCCCCATTTCTGACCTCTCCCCTGGAAGCCCAGCCCCTAAATGAAAGGAAACTCACGTTCAAACTTAGGGAAACATGGTGAGGACTGTGCCCCAAGGAAAAGGGAGGGCTGCAGGCATCAGACCCTCATCCATGCCAGGGTCCCTGTGCTCATACCTCATCTGCTCCTCGCTGGAGGTGACTGAACAGAGGTAGAGCTCATGCTGCTAGCAAGCAGGGAAGATGGTAACCCTGGCACCGTTGGTCACATTCTCTGCCTTTCCCAATCCTCATGCTGAGGAAGATGAAAGCAGCCAAGCAAGAGGTGGGAGAGGGGACAGCGAGCGCGAGGACTCCAGCAGACCCTTGGGGCACACAGCAGGCAGAGAAGCTTGGATCCATTACTGCAGGTGACTGCATATTTTGAAGCAGTGTGGTAGGCTTTGATGTTGGTTAAAAATATCTTAATTGCATAGAAGGAAAGTGTTTTACTCAAGCTATTGCACTTAACCCACAGAGCTTACAGATGAAGGAATGAAGGAGAAATGTATTAAGGAGGAGGCCAAACTCCTGCAATTTGAAATGGTTAAAGAATTAAAATCGTGCTTCCCCCCACAACCAGGTGCCACATTCCTTCCTTAGTGCACACGGCGTGCTGCGAACAGCTCTCCTGACCTTTATGGAGGGCGCAGCATGCGGTGTGCAGCAGAGTGAAAAGCCAGCATCCACGGTAGTGGTTCCTTTTGAAATGGCATCAGGCGCTAGCTGAGCTCACGTGGGGTGTGGGCATCTGACTGGCTTCACTGTCACAAGAAGTATGGTGCGTTTGGGAATGGGGAGAGGACAGGGAAAAATAGCAGTGAAAGGCATGGGGACAAAAAAAGAAGGGGGAATGGAGGACAGAAGATTCTAAGCCTTGGAGCACCAAGGCCCAAGTCCAAGTCTCCATGGTGAGAGGCGTGGGCATCCCGAAGACTCCAGGTGACCCCACCTCAGGACAGCTGAGCCAGGCAGGCAGCAGGGAAGCCAGCAGGACAAAGGTACTATGAAAGGACGACCCCTCAGGATAGGAGGAGCATGGTGGACATCACTGAGTGGCTGAGGAATAAAAGGACTTGCCCTCGTGGGGCACAAGACCCTGCGTGAGCACTGGGGGGCAGACAGGTGTGAGAGGTGTAAAGTTCCCAGTTAACTGTTACTGTGACCCACTGTGTGCATGGAAAGGAAGGGACACAAGGAGAAGGAACAGGCAGGAAGGCAAGGAGAGGAAAGGAAAGCCTTCCTACCGGCTGCTGTAGCTGTGGGCACCGAGGCCTCCCCAGGCAAATCCGTGCCCAAGAGACCCAGCTGTGCTCCCTTCTCTCCAGCAGAGGAAAAGAAGCTGTAATCAGGTTATTTACTCCCCCAAGAAGCGCTGTGGTAATAAGTCCCTTAGCTGACTGCACTCCGTCTAAGCGTCCCCACAAATATATGAAATGCCCCAGCCCAGCGATCAGTGCAGCTAATTGAAATGCCAACTCGAGGCTCGCTAGACGGCTGCTGCTGAGGCTTCAGGCATTACCAGCGATTAAATGTTACAGGGACGGATCCGTGAGGAGACGCACACATCTCCAGCACTGTGCTGTCACCCTGCATCCCCCGTGGGAGGAGGAAAGGACAAACGTGGGTGGGCAGGGCTCAGACGGAGCCAGAGCAGCGTCAGCTCCGGGCTTCGCGGTGCAGTGCAGACGGGTGGTAGCAGAATCCAGGCCAGCGCTCGGCAGCTGGGCGAGAGCTCAGGCAGAGCCGTCCTCATCTGCGTGGGAGGAGACACAGAAATCCGATCTGGGAGCCGATCGTGACTTTGCGTCTCTTTTTCTCACAGATAAAGCAAAGATAATAATGTCTGAGTCTTGGCATTACTGCGAGAGTTAAATAAACATATCATTTTAATGCTGAGACCAATGTGTCCCATACAGCACTTACTCAGTAGATAGATCCTCCTGCTATCAGCGACAAATCACGATCTCGAACAACAAATCTTTGTTGCCTGTTTAGTACACCCGGGAACTGTTACAGGGGTGCAAAAATGAATATAGCCCAGGAGACAAGCGAGCGGACATTCATCCAACGCACACCAGGCCCCAGTCCTGAGGTGAGGACCCTGTGTGAAGTAGAACCCGCAGCTGTCAAGGAGCAAGAACTGAAATGACGCTGAAGCTGAGGACCTCCATGTGGCCGGCGATACGGGCTGTGTGTCAAGGCCTAGAACGTTCTACTCCTGGGCGGTGTCATTTTCCACGCACCCTTTAGCTTCCTACAAAGGACATGTATAGAATATTCAGAGCCAGCACAGGAGGGGCACTGGCGCCATTACCCAGGTGTTCCCGGGAGCTTCACGCTCCCCAGAAGAGGAAGAGCTCCGTGTCACTTGGGGCTAATCATATCTAGACTGGTTTCCCAGGGCTGCCATAACAAATTATCGCAGACAACGGCAGTGTATTCTGTCAGGATTCCTGGAACTACAAATACTGAATCACACTGTTAGCCAAGCGGCCTTCCCCCAGAGGCTCCGGTGGCCCCAACAGTCCTTGGCCTCCTTGGCTTGGCATGTCCCAGCCCCCACCGCTCCTCAGGGGTCCCTTTGTCTTCTCTGGTCTCCTAGAAGAAAGCACATGACTGGAGTCGGGTCCATCTGGTGAATAGAGATGACGTCGTCTCAAGGTCCTTCATTACATCTGCAGAGTTTCTCCCTTAAGTTCACCATCCATGGCCTAGGTTCCAGGACATGGGCGTGTTTGGGAGAGGCAGAACCAGCGCTGGACCTGCAACGACATCCTAATCTTCCACTGTCTCTGAGACTTCTCATGACCAACTGTTGCTTGCAGACAGGGCCTCACCACGTCATGCATTGGCCAGACCAACTTGCGCTTGTAGTGCTCCTGCCTCAGCCTTCTAGAGGGCTGGGGTGATGGGCCTGCACTACCATGCCTGAGCAGCACCTAAGCTCCCCAGAGCTGTCTGCGCCGGCTGCTCTGACTTCCCACCTCCCTCTCTGGTCTTAATCCCTTGGATCCCGGTCTTCACCCTCACCACTGGACGAACAGTGTCCTCAGGTCACCACTGACGTGCTGTGGTCCTGCTCCTGCTGTCGTGCGCTCAGTCATTGCTGGAGACTGAAGGTGGTTTCTGTTCATCCCACTCCCTATCTCTGCAGCAGGGGACAAGGCCGACTACAGTGCTCCCCTCCTGCCATTGCTGGGCCCTGCCCTTGGTGCTGCGCCTGGCCTGCCTTCTCTGGGTTTCTCTCCATTTCTCATCTCTCTCCCTTGTCCTCTCTCCTGCACCTCATCTTGGATATAAAGGCATCCCCCCACCCAAAGCATCTTCACTCTTTTCCACCACACTGTCTCATATGACTGTGCCAGGCAGGCGGTGCGAGCTGTGTACCATGGCGCCACCTGGGCGGCACTTAGCTTAGGGGTCTTTCAGGGAGCTCAGCCCATGCCGGGCCTTGGCCCTAGCCTCTTTATCATAAATGTTAGCTTGCCTAGTTGCACAAGCTAATAGGCTTCGCTGTGCATTTCAGGCATGCGGATGCCAGCCTATAATGCCCCCATCCTCCCTGCTGTGTTCTCACCCTTGCCTTCCCCTCTCCAGGCCTCCTGCCCTGACAGCACCTCTTCTACACAAGAGCTGGAGCTTTCACTCACACAGTGCCCACTGGCCTCAGTGGCGCCGAAGTGCTGTTCATGTTCCATTTTAGAGGTACAAAGACAGAGGCTTGGTCTGAAGAGATAGCTCAGCCGTCTAAGAGCCTGCCTGGCAAGCACAAAGACCCAGATTCAATCCCGGGTACTGCACGCCAAGCCAGCCCTATGTCATGTCATGCTGACCACTAAAACCAGGCATGGAAGTGTACACCTATAATTTCAGCACTGAGGAGGCTGAGACAGGAGGATCACTATGAGTCTGAGCTGCATAGCAAGACCCTGTACCAAATACATAAATAAAAAGACTTTAAAAAAAAAAAAAACCGAGAGGCTCAGAGAGTCTGCTTCACCCAAAGTCACACAGTTTATAAATTGCAAGTGTTCACGCTTCTGTTCGCATGACCCCCAAGTTCGTGTTTCCATTGGACTAAAGGTCCAGTGACCTCTGAGAGAGATCATGTGTCCAACGCCTTGCATCGGGACTGCGCCCAGGCAGGGTCAGCACGGGGAGGTGACTGGTGGCTCCCTGGCACGTGCTTGCTGGCTTGAAGGGCTTCCCACCCCTGAGGGAGGAAGCCCGTCTCTGAGCAGCCTCTTCTAAATAATGAGCCTCTGGTGTTCCTGCTAATGACACTCTCCTCTCCTGCTGCAGGTTTTACTCACAGGAGTAATGAATTAATTAGTGACTATGGGAGAGAGCCCTTTGAAGTTGCAAGAAGCCCAGAGTACAAATGCTAGGAAAGCAAACCAAATGGACCAGATGGGATTTTTTTTCTTTTTCTTTTTCTTTTTTTGAATTTATTATTTTTATTAAATTTGATTCAATGTTAACTTTAATTTTACTTTACATAATCTACATACACAGATTATGAATAATTTTAAACTGTCCTAAAGTAGTCTGTATTTTATTTTATTTTCCATTTTTCACTACTTTTAATAAGAAATAACAATGAGACAGTTTTAAAACATGTTAGTAGGACAGTCACAATAATTAATACAATGCACATGGTTGTTTTCATAGTAGTTGTTCTGAGTACAAGATGCAGACATGATAACTTTTCTAAACACTATTTGGTACAAATATTTCTTCTCATTAAGCCAACAGAAAGTAGTTGTACACATAGTCCAATATTCCATAATAGTGGTGGGTTATCGGCAGAACTGGCAATGTCGGAAGCCATTGACTTGAGCTTTTTAGAGCTCAGCATACTAATCTCGCTTTACTTTTTATGCCCCATGGTTAAACTTTTCTGTTGGGAGGTTAAGTTTAAGTCAAAGCAAGACCTATATAACAAAACACGTAACTTTTGTATCTGACAAGGTTAGTCAAGTCTCCTTAGGATTAACCTTGAAACCATGTCCAGCGTTTTGTAGAACTGTTGTCAGTGTCAGCCGTCTGGGTGAGTTGCAGCCATTACTTGACCGATTTGCTCTCTGTTAAAGCCTGAGAGAATGTTTTCTCTCTAGGCGACTCTCCTTAGGCACATTATACATCGCTGATCTCTTTCCTCTGTGGCCCCATAATCGCTTTGAACAGAAAATTTGGGACACCACTGAGTTATAGGATATTATAGTACAGGTTCCCTTATGTCCTGAGTCCTCACTGACCTAGAGGGGCTAGGGCCAAAATATTGGCTATCCTTGTAGCCCTTCTTTTTCTCTAATTTTTTGGTCTGCAAACTTAAGTTGTTAACCTTTCGGAAGAGAACCTGTGACTGCTGCAGAGCTCGTCCAGGGTGGTCCAGCGTGGTGCCTGCAGCCCTCTGAGTGGAACGGGGCGGCCAAGGGTGCCAGGAGTGCACCCAGCCTTCAGAGCCTTCCAGGAGCTTCTGGGGGGGCCTCCCCATTCTGCCCACTCCCATGGACTAAAAGCTCTGCCTGGATGGCAGGGGTAGGGGTGTCTGAGGCCCCCCAGGGCTCAGCAAACAACAAATCCTTATTTTCAATGTCTGCCTCTGCTGTAGCACTGGTCTCTCTTCTGCTCAAAATTGCTACATAACGAAGTATTCCAAACCAGGGACTGAGGACAACCATCGTGGGCTCTGATTATCTGCAGGTCAGCGCCAGGGTGGACTTGGCAGGCGGCGCTCATTCCTGCCCCCAGGAGGCATTCCTGGCCAGCCTGGCTCAGGCAGGACCTTGTGGTGAAGGTGGAGTTGCAGGAGACGGTCCCCTTCATGGAGTGCGGTCCAAGCCGCCATCTGCGCTTCCTCTGCTAGCATGCCATGGGCCAGCACCAGCCAAAGCACCAGAGGAGCAGAGAGCGGAAGTGAGGACGTGGCCCCGCCCACAGTGGGAGGAGCCTGCGACTTTCTACCACGAAGGTCTGCGCACAGGCTGGAGTAGAGAACTGAGGGCGGTGAAAGCACCACTTGGCACTTGGCAGCAGTGACAAGAACCCAGACTCCAGACCCTGCCACGCCTGTCACGCAGCAGCCTGGGGCGGGGCAGTGCCACGAGCTTGAAGCAGGGCATGAGCTCTCTGAGTCTCATCCCCCATGGATGCTACCAGGCCAGCTACTGAGGGCGGTGGAGCAACGTCATAAAACGCTATCCTTGATGTTGCTGGTAGCGTACATTCATACCACCAAGAATGTACTTCTTGCTCTCCAAGAAGCGCTGCTAACTCAGCTGTCCTGTGAGACAACAGATATTATCTATCTATTACCCTTTGTGTAGCAGGCGAGGTCCCAGAGCAGCCCTTCTGCACGCACAGCCAAACCGAAGGAAATGCGCACGCTAAACCCTAAGCACTGCCTTCCACGCCGCTGTGCGAAATCTCCTTTTGCGTCTCTTAGCAACACCCCATGACTTTCCAGTTAGTTTTAGATATTAAAAGTCCATTTCACTTAAAGGCACAGTGATGTGGTTAATCACGTGTTCACACCCCTCCATTTCCTCTCCGCTCAGCCCAGCTGGGTCAGAAGAACTTGGAGGGAGGAGCACGTTCAATCTTTCTTCCCCACCTCATCTGGCACTGCCACTTTGTCCCAGGAAGAAATCAAAGCAAAAAGAAAAGGACTCAAAGGGAGGCTGGGGTTGGCTGTCTCAGGGGCCATGCAGTGGACGCCCTGGGGGTCCGCTCCCCTACTTGGGTTGCTGGTGCAGCAGGTAAGGCCCGGGAGCATCCCTTCCACACCCGCGGGGTCGCTGTCTCACAGCTGCACAGCCCGGCAGCACCAGGCCCCATCCCCATCTGTCACTCACCCTCTCTGCCACCATTTGCCTCAGCTACCAGAGAAGCAAGAAGCTGCAATGTCCCCCTGGGTCCCTCTGGGCCTCTTTCCTCAGCAGCTGGGAACAGGCACTGCGGGGCATTCCAGGACACCGCGTGACCAACAGAGGCCATGCAGCCTTCCCGTCCCTGGGGAGCATCTCCAAGATAGCATCCCCACGGGACCAAGGTGGGCTTCCAACAGCAGCGCCAGCAGCCCGCAGCAGCCCCTGGCTCAGCAAGGCCCCAGGGCCTGGCTTTTCCTCCTCTTACTCCTCCTCCTCCTCCTCCCCATCCTCCTCCTCCTCCTCCTCTTCCTCCTCCTCTTCCTCTTCCTCCTCCTCCTCTTCCTCCTCCTACTCCTCCCCAGGGCCCCACTGAGGCTCTCTGGAATGAACAGGAGCACAAGTTCAGCAAGCAATGGGACACATATTTCTTGGCTTGTAATGATCAGCGGGAATCAGTTATTATTGGAAAGCGAGGGTGTAAGTGCTCCTCACTCTAAAGCTCGTGTGAAAATGCAAAATCTGCATAGTGCATATATAGTATATACATATAGGTATGTCTCTTAGACTGTTTTGTGCTTTTGTAACAAGATACCTGAGGCTGGATAATTGTTAAAGAACCCAGGCTGATTTCTTACAAGTCTGAGGCTGGGACATTCAAGGACAAGTGTGGCAGACGACAGAAGACAGGGAGCCCAGGAGTAGCTAGCTCATCCTCTTAGCAGGGACTCCCTCCCACCAGAAGCAATCCATCCCCAAAGCAGTGGTAGTAATTCGTTCTCTGCTACACCCAGCACCGTGGGGGAAATATCAGCCACCGGATTCTCCTAAGTGACCCACAGACAACCCTGCAACCCGTGAGCCCCACCGTTGTCCCTATCGAGAGCAAGGAAAGGCAGGTCGGTCTGACCGTGGCAGGTTCCTGAGCTGGGCTTAAGGAGAGAAGGCACTCGTAGGGCAGAGGCCTTACAAGATGGAGCAGTAGCTGCTGGGAAGGAAACGGGTGAGTCCTGGAGCCCAAGAAAGACAGGGCCTGGGAGCTTGTCCGGTGGGAGGCCCCTCCCGACGTGGTCACACCTGCTCACAGTCTTTGCCCTTCTAGACAGTCCACCCTGACCAGTGCAGAGTGTGAGAGGGCATGTGGCAGTGCTATGGTCCCCCCACAGCCCTGTGTAAGTGCTGCCCATCCAGAGCCCACCCACGGTGAGCGCTGTGACTGTCCCCTGGGTTTGCTCTTAGAGAGGCAGCTCAGGAAACCCCCCCCCCTGGGGAGGGGGGGAGTGTGAAAAGACACTTGACCACAGCCTGCGATGTGCTTACAGCTGAAGTGAGAAGTCACTCCCACTGGCAGGGCATGGAAGGGGCTGGGGACAGAAGAGACCCTGGGAGTGTCAGTCAAGCCCAAGCACCATTCCACCAAGTCCGAGGTCAAGACTAATGTCAGTGTAGCTTGCACTGGCATTGGCCTGGGGTTCAATGTCCACCCTGGGATGGTCTGGTTGTCCCCAGCCTCGTCCTAGGAGCTGAGCCAAGGTAAATGTCACTGAGACCAAGACAAACCCATTCTGAGCCATGAAGAGAGCTGGATGGACAAAGTCTGGTTGGCAGGGATGAGGAGGGGCAGAGG
>PVKN010023526.1:0-14758 GCA_004027915.1 Capromys pilorides
GGAAAAGGAGCTTTATTTTCTCTGAAGATACAGAGAGAATTTGCAGAAGGTTGGAACAACGGGAGGCTGAGGCTATTATGGCCCTTTGCCAGGGGTGGAGTTTAGAGGGAATGTTTAGATATACCTGAGGGAGCTGATTGGGGTCTTCCCTGAGGCAGTGGGAAGGATGAAAGGAAATTGTACCGTGGGCTGAGTTGGAAAAGAAGGGGGAGGTGGTCTTAGAGAAGACGGCTTTTTTGTTTTAAGGGCATCAGCCATATTGGATGAGCACCTTGATGATTTTAGCAATTCATGCTAGGGTCAGAACCTATGAGAAACATTCACTGTATTTTTTATTTTGGGGACAGAGTCTGTAAATTGCTCAGACTGGTCTTGAACTTGCCATCCTCCTGGCTCTGCCCTCAGGTAGCTGGGATTATAGATGTTGGGGGTGGGGTGGGGTTTCCCTTCATTTCACCAAACAAAAGATCACCACATTCATTACATGCTGAAACATAGGAGTATTGGTCTTCTTGTCCTACCCTGAGTCTTGCCTGTTTCAGGGTTGGCACACCCATAATTTTTTTTTTTTTTTTTTTGGTGCCGAGAACCGAACCCAGGGCTTCCAGCTTGCTAGGCCGCTTTCTACCGCTGAGCCAAATCCCCAGCTTCAGTCTCACAATTCATTGCCACCTGGTGTCGCACAGGCACATGCATAGAGACCTGGGCTGCAGCTTTGCTCCCTCCCCGCCACATATTCAGCTCTCCTTTTCATCTTGTCTCCGCTCATTCATAAAGGTATCAGCACCTCTCTCACGCTGCAGAACTTCTAAACACATCACTTTCCTTTTTGCTTTAGAAAAAAGTTCCACACATCAAAGATTTGAAAACAATGTGCTGGTCAGGATCCAAGCAGCCACGGCTCGGGCCCCGCCTGCTCTGGGTCCCATACTATGAAGTCATATTAACGTTCCAGTTAAACAAAGACACTGAGTTTTTCCCTCCTGGGGTACGCATATGCACAAATTTCCTTTTACTTGTGTGAATTTCACAATCTTATTTATTTTCATTTGAAAACGCTAATTAAAATGCTTCAGAATTCTCTTTTAGCCTAGATCCCAAGCGTATTTTCAATCGTGACAAAGCAAGCTAACTTAATTAGTAAGAACACTTGACTGGAGATAACAGGCTCCAGGTCTCCACAGCCAGGGGAAGTCACATAATTGCTTGCCCCAGAGATAAGCCCCAAAACCAAAGAGCTTGGTACAACTTCGGTGATAACATTGTTATCATTCCAGTGCTAGGAATAGTTTTTATAGTTTTGCTCATCCTCCACCAGCGCCAAGGAACCAGATAAAAATCAGATCTCAAAGCTCCCTTTGTCTCTCTTCCGTTTTAAAAAACTGATTTGAGGCAAATTGCAGAGCTTTAGAATGGCCGCCCTTGGAGCCTTCGGAGCCCTTGGAGCCGGGAGAGGGTTTGCCGCCACCTCCTGGGCGCTTCGGGGAAAGTTGTCGCTAGCCGGTCGCGACAGCTCACCAGGCGCCCGGGGTCGCAAGGCAGGCTGTCCCTGGCTGGCGGGACAGAAAGGCTATTTGTGGCATTTACAGAATAAAGTTGACTTAAGTGTTTGGAGCATTAGAAAAAAAAAAAGGGTTTCTTCTTTTTACCTTTTCTCTTTACTTTTATTTTATTTCACTTTATTTTGAGACAAGGCATTGCTAAATTTCCCACGCTGGCCTCAAACTTGCTGATATCCTACCTCCGCCTCCCAAGTAGCTGGAATTATGTAGATTTGCACCGCAGCTCGTGTTTAGCGAAGGAGTTAAACGAGTGCTGCGTACCTCTTTAGCATCAGAATCACCGGAAGTGTGTTACAGGACAAATTCTGGGGCCTCCACCAGGACCACGTAAATCAGAGTCTAACTAGCACTGAAGAATCTTAAACTCTCCTGGGGAATGAAAGCAGAAAAACTAGCTGGGCATGGAGGTGTGTGCCTGCCTGTAAGCTCAGCGTTTGGGATCCTGGGGCAGGAGGATCGCTGGGTGCTCCAGGTCTGCCTGGATTACATAGTGAGGCTCTGCTTCTAAATACATACATACATACATACATACATACATACATACATGGCCGGGGAGATAGCTCAGTAGAGTAAGTGCTTGCCTGGCAAGTGCAAGGGCCTGAGATCAATCCTCAGTACAGAAAAAAAAGATAAAATAATTGATAAATAAAATAAATATTAAAAGTGAAAAATTATGTTAAAAGCCTAAGAAAAAATAAAAAAAATTAAAAGACTATTGAGGCAATATTTTGTTCAAACATTCTCTACATAATGGTAATCATATTAGTTGGTGAACTGAGGTATAAACTTAGAATTAAAAGTCCTAAGTGAAGTGTTTGCTTTACTCGTAGTTTCACTCCTGCCATCCGCAGTGAGCAGTGACATTCCCTTGGGTGTTTCATCATGCAGATTTCAAAATCTGTTGATGCTGTGTTGGGCTTGTACGATGCATTCTGCTCAGCATCACCTGATAAATTTTGACAAACAGCCTGGAGAGCCACACTCCCCACCCCCGCCACCCGATTCTGAGCACGATCTAGAAACAAACCAGGAAGTTCTATCTGTGGCTGATTGTAGGAGAGTTGTTGCCTGGAGCTCAACCTGATTTGTAGCTCTGGAAAATGGTCAGGAGGGCATCTCTACTACACCTGAGCTATGCTAGGAGGAAAAAAGGGGCTAAAGAGTGTGGAATGCAAGCAGTGGTTTGGTTTTGTTTTTAAACGCAAGAGTTACAAAAGGAAAACTAAACTACGTAACTTAATTGTGTTTGAAAGAACAGTTACTTTGGCTTCAGATAAAATTTTCAGAATTTTAGCTCGTTTCGATTTTTTTCCCCTTTCTGACTTCTGCTCCTGACTGAGACAGATTTAACAAGTCAGAAAGCCCACAAGCTTTCCATGTGTTGTGGGGCAGCTGGACTGTTCCGCGCCCCCCCCCCCCCACACACAGTGGTCTTGGCTTCTGAAAATTATTTGCATCGCTTATCCTGGGAGCCAGGAGCCCACCCTGTTCAGGAGGCTGCCTTCTGTTTTTGGAAAGTAATCCTGCCTCTGCAGCAAGGGGATCAGTTACCCTGCACAAGCCAGGTTGTTGACCCTTTGTCCTAGGACAGAGCTGGACAGCAAGGGTGAGGACAGCTGTGAGCTGCACCCAGGGCTCAGGCGGCCGTGCCTGCTGGAGCCCAACTGTCAGGGCAGCAGAAGTGGGGTAGTCTTAGGGCTGGGCTGCCAGCTGCTCCACTTTCTGTGCAGTAGGCATGTTTAAGTCTCAGCAGTCCTGCTAGGACCTTCCAGAGGATGCCACCTTTCCTACTCTGAGAATGTGTTTGATTTACAAGCCTTTACACATACAGGCTCTCTTTATGGTGCTAACTATACCACAGGTGTTCTAATTAATATTGGTGATTTTAATTGAACCCAGTACCATAATGTGGGTAGGTCCTCAAAGTTGACATAAACCTTTTATTTTTAAAATATTAAAGCCAGCAGACTAAAGCACCTGCTTAGGCAGAACACAATGGCTGGGGGTTCAATCCCTGGCGTGCCATGCTGGCCCAGCCCATGGGGTGGGCTGAGACGGTGACTGAGACTGGATGTGGTGGTATATGCCTGCAATCCCAATGCTTGCGAGGCTGAAAATAGGAGAATCACTACGAATCTCATCTATGTAGTGAGATCCTGTAGATCCTGTACTAAATACAATGAATAATAATAAATAAATGTTAAAGCCAGTTTTTGTATCCTGATCTCATCTTTGTACACTACTAAAAGCCAGCTAGTACAGTTGATGAACATGAGGTAGATAAGAATTCACAAGCTGGCTGAATAGAGTGTAAACATATAAAGTGTCATTAGAAAAAAAGTGGAGAAGCTAAGAGCCCTTGTGGACATGCTCCTGGGAGTAGGTTTTTGATATCAATATCGCATTTACATGGATGCTTCTGAGTGCCTGTTTTGTTTTCTATCTTGTAGCACATCCCTTAAGCTGAGATTCATATTAACTGAGACTACAAAAGAACTTGTTTAGTTGTTGCTTTTCTCCTTGGGCATCTTGGAAACAGTAGCAACTGTTCATCGAGTGTCCCTTATAATGATACTACTGTCTGATCTGTGTGGACTGCTTTCTGTGTGCTGGGCCTGCTCAGTGCTTGGAGTGCATACTGATTCATTGAATCTAGCAGTCTCTGAGATGTGCTTGTGGTTGTGCCCACAGCACAGCGCGGGCACTGAGGCACAGAGCAGCGGGCTCGCTTGCTGCAAGACTTCTGGCTTGTGAGAGGCAGGTGTGGATTCAGGCCTTTGGCCCCAGAACTCTCTCGAAAGCCCTGCAAAATAGGCCTCTATCACTCACAGTGTAGCCCACTCTCTCACAGAATTTTATGTGGAATTCATTTAAGTTCATTTTGATTCCCCCAACCAGATTGTCTTTTTAAAAAATTTATAAATTATGAAAAACATTTTATCCTTTATTGTTAACATTTAAGGGTGTTTTTCTATATCACCATTTTCTATAGCACTTCTCTCACCTACCTGGTGCAAATTAGAATAGCTCTGGTAAACATGACACTAGCTGACTGGAAGTGGTGGGTGTCTGAGGCACTTAGCCCAGGTGTTAGTGATATTAGTTCAGGGAACAGCAGCAAAGTGATGGGCTTCCCCGTAACATTTATCAGCTTATAAGCAAACAAGCCAATGGAAACAAACATCACAGCTATTTGCACCCCTAATGCTCCCTCCTTATTAGTGTCTATCGCTTGGAGCCATCAAACTCTAAGCTTTTTCAATTATTGCTTACTTGGGTTTTGAAGCTTTAATGTAAGTCCTGAATTAAGCCTGAGGCACGTACAACTTAGTTACTTCTGGTGGGTGGCTCCCTCCCATGTGAGGGTCACTCATCTTCTGGAGAAGCAGGGTGTCCTGGTGACTGGAGGAGGCCCAGGGGCCTGACTTCTGGGTTCTCAGTCTTGGCCTACCCTTCGAATGGGGTCCTTCACTTCCCTTTACTTTCCTTTTCTCATTTTCAAGTCAGGGGCATTATAGTCTGCCTTGTATCGCATTATGTGTGCTAACATACTTCACATCTGAAAAGTATTTAGGGGGCCATCCAGCACACAAAGAATCCTGTAAGTCTCATCTACTTAGTAGCACTGTGGTTTTCTTTTCTTTTTAGTCTTATGTAGTCCACCCTGGCTTTGAGCTCAGTGTGAAGCCCAGGATGACCTCAAACACATGTTCCTCTTGCTTCACCCTCCCAAGTGCTGAGAGTACAGGTGAACACCACCACCAAACCCAGGTAATGCCAATGACTTTAAGTGAGACAGTGGGACTGAAAATAGAATGAGGTTTTACAGCTAAACTAGAAACCCTCACCCTCTCTCCTTCCAGTTAGCAAGGGGAAAGTTCAAAGCCCATAGCTAGCATTCATTATCTAGTTCTTCAGGAGATGTTTTCACTGTAACAAAGAGACATAGTTCGAACAACTGGAAAGCTTAATGGAAGTCCTTTTGGGGAGGTCTCTGACAGAAATAGCTGTTAGGAATCTTCAAGGGGGGTAGGGGTGCCTTGGCAGGACAGATTTGCTCTCTGCTCCACCCCCGTGCAGTTCACCTGGAGGAGCTGCATTCTGGGACCCCAGTGAGAGTGACTTGGGGGGCGGTGCTCTGAAACAGTAAACCCCGGTCAGCCCCCCCGCATTACTGCTTAGAGTTACTGCCCTGAAACGCTTCAAGGTTGTGCTAGTGCTGCAGGAAGGTGAGCTGGGTGTTGATTCAGTGCTTAGTAAGAGAGTCCCCTGCATGATGCTTAGTCAGAACGGCACAGAGCCAAGGGCAGCATTTCCTTTTATGCAGAGGCTTTGACTGCTTTGTTTTTTGAGTCACATCCCTTCTCATTCCTATTCCCTGTGTAGCACGTATTCATCCTGAAATAGGACAATGAAAGAATTTTGGGAACTCACTTGAAACCACTATCAAATCCATCTGCTATACTTACAAAGCAGGTGGCTCTTTTTCAGAAACTAGTTTTTATTTTCAACATGCTGTCTCAGCATGTGGTTTTCTGAGCAGTCTTATGGACTTGAGGTTCTTCGGGAAGTCATTTGGTGTGGCCTAAGCCACCCAGAAAGCACACACAGAGAACATTCATGGTGGATCTGTTTGGCCAAGGTGCAGCTAATAGGTCTCAGGGAGCAAAATTAACAGAGTGTGAGTGACTGTGGACGGGACCATGAGATACTGCAGGCTTCAATACCAACAAATACCTCCTGTCTAACCTAATCTACAGCCCATGAGCTTGGGGACTGTGGGATAAGTTGCTTAGTCTCTGTCTTTAGGTACCTCATCTGTCAAATTTCTCCTTTTCAGAGTAACCCAAAGGAGCAAATGAAACAATCACATAATCAGTTAAGAACACAGGTTGCAAATAAATACAGGGTCCCTCGCTTCATGCTGTGAGACCTTTAATGAGTTCTTTGGCTTTCATTCCTCAGAATCCCATCTATGAACCATCATAGGGGCCTTGTAACAGTGCACCTATGCCATTAGGTAGGATCACTGTCCAAGGGGATAATCCATGACAGACACTCAGCACAGTTCCAGGCTGTCTTACTCCGTTAATGTTAGCTATTATTACAATTTATGCGAAACACTCGCCAGCCTTGCTGGCTCATGGGAGAGGCTCAGCACACTCCCTCTCTCTCCTTCCTCTCATCTGGCCCCAGGCCAGCAGGAAGACTGAGTGGGGGCTGCCAGCTCTTCCATCTCTACCCATCATACCCACCGGGACCAACATGCTTCATTCCAGGCTTTTCAGTGACCTTGAACAGGACTATTTCCCTAATGAAAAGCATCCAAGATTCTCTAACTGCTAAAATGTGTCCCAAAGAAAAGCCAAAACACTATGCTGTTTGCTATTTACTTTCAAGAACATGTGTCCCCTTCTTCCTACCATGCACACTTCTTTGCAACCCAGTTGCAATCCTTTGATTTAATTCTCCCTCTTCCCCCAGGAAAAACTGGTAATTGTTGCTGAGGATTTGAAAATGTAAGGGCTATGAAAGCCAGATCTCTCCACAATCATTTTAATATTACCATTTTGAATATTATGGCTATTGTGAAGAAAGAGGGAGACTCGAAAGCAGGTTCCCTGTGATAGCTTGATTAGAGGGTCTGGGTTTTTATGTAGCCACTAGTCATGAATCCCACAAAATACAGACAAATATGTCAACAATGGCATAAGCAGATATAAGAATGAGAAGCCTCAAGTGAAAATAACATGAGAATCTCTCTTCGTAACGCCAGGATCTGACTCAGGGCCTTGCCCCTGTGGGACAAGTGCTCTGCCACTGAGCCACACCCCTCCAGCCTCAGATTTAATAATTTTTAATGAAATTTCCCTTCCTTCAGTTGTCTCCGGGTAAGCCTGTGATTTCTGAATGCCAAGCTGTGCTGATTGGCCTGGTAACAGCCAGGGAGCGATACTTCAGCTTGCAAGGCCTCTTCAGAGCATGGAGATTTTATGGGCCTGATGCGTGCAGGATAACTACAGCATCCACACTTGTCCTTAAACTGCACAAAGGTAAACAGAGTCCAGCTTCTGGCAGCGCTGTTTCTGGTGGCAGGTCCTATGGGAATGTAGTAGCCTGCTCTAGGGCCCTGGGTCAGCCTTGGTGGGAAATCTAGAGAGGAATTTCAATTCTGCATTTTTCCAGAATGCTTGTTGACTTGGCCAGCAGCTTTGAAGTGTTACAGGAGTCTTTGTGTCCTCCACAGTTCAGTGATTGAGGGACACTAGACCAATGAGGGTCACTGTTTCTGAGAATACAACACTGGTTCTTGGAATTTACATATTTTTCTCATGAACTTATAAAAAAACAGTTACCACAAACTCCACAACTCTGATGTTAGCAGGGAGTGAAGCCACACCTCCCCGTGGAAGATTTTTAAGCATTGAAAACTTCAGAAAGTAGTCAGTTGTTTTTGGGGACCATGGAATCACATACCCTTTCTGCTTGACTTTCAGTAACTCATAAAGTAATTCCATTAATTTTCTGTTTAAAGGAAATCTCCTTACCACATTGGCGCTTGCAAGACTGTTGGACATATACTTGTTGGAAATGATATGCAGCAAAGTTATTCGAATGAGTGAATTCGCACACTGACAGCCAACTCTCCCCTGCTCTGAGGGGCATCACTGACAGAGCCACATACTCAGAGTGTTTGACATGCCTACAGCGGCAAAATCACTTTCAGTGTCCTTTAGCCCAGTGACGACAAACAGCAAAGTAGTCTCAAATATGCCAGTCCAGCCCTTTTAAGTGTGTATCATCTGTTTTTGACATTTCAGATGAGACTCTTGTGCTAGGATGCCAGTTGTGGACAATTCTCAGCTGTCCCACAGTGAAAGAAGCTGGCACCATGTAGAACAGTTAAATAATCTAGGCTTATATTAAGGAATTATATATCACCTGAATTGGTTTTCTTGCGGTTAAAAATAGTTGTGAAGATCAGATGGGACACTTCATGTAGAATAAAATAATCGATACATATTATCATTAGCAATCATACTAATTATATTTTGAAGTACAAAATATTACATATTCTGGGATGACTACCAAAACATTAAAAATCATAACCTGAAAATGTACATTTCCCAGATAATCTAGATTCAGAAAACCTATGCTTTCTTTCTCAAAATGTGTCTACTACTGAAATCATACATGTTCTAAGAGTAAAGTGACAGCATTCACTTCTCTAATCTCATCAGCTCTGTGATTTGATCTGCCCTCCAATGTCTCTGGGAGAGCATGCTGTGCTTGTAGACACATGGCACCTTTCTTCTGCCCATGATCCTCAGGACTGGGCAGACTCACTAGAACATAAGATTTCTGCCAGGAAGAGAGCTTAGGAACATTACTAAGAGGGAACTGGTAGAATTTTGTGTACAGTCAGCCCATCCTTCAATGACTGATTCACTTAATTTATACCCTACCCTGATAATCCAGGCACAGAGGCCTGAGGTGAGGGACTGAGGTCCCTGCTGTAACACAGTTACCCGGGCGCTGATTGCTGCTATGGTGCTGACAGTGCGAGCCAACCTCACGGAGCTCTGGCCAGGAGAGAAACTGTCACAGAGCAAGGGAGAAGGAAAAGCACTAAGAACTTCACCAAACTGCTCCCTCAGACCCTCAGCCAGCCAGCTAACCAATCAAATAACTGCCACCACAACACAACCAGCAAGACTCATTACCTAGTGGGGCCAGTGGGAGGGAGGCTCCTCTCTCCAGTTGTAAAGCTCTCACCTGTCATACTGATGTCACTCCTGCAACCCCAGCCTGACAGTGGCCACCCAGATCCCTGGTGGGGAGAAGAGGGAAAGGACTCTCACTTTCAGGGAGGGGGCTTCGTTCTTCTTCCTCTCATTTCTTTAGACCTCAGGAGGAGGTCAGAATCCCTGTTGTGGATATAGTTTTGTAAAATTTCCACTGTCTTCTATGAGACTCCATTGTACCAGATGTGACATCTACTACTAACTCCTGGTCAACATTGTAGCTGCTTTGCCTGCATGCTTGACAGTCTTAGAAGCTTTGTGTGAATCCCTAGCGGTTCCCAGATGACAAGAAGATAGAGTCATATTAGTTGTCTTTAGTCATGAACTCCAAATAGTGGCTCTGCTAAGACTGCCATCTGTCCAACAGGAAATGGACTGAAAGCACCTCTTGGTCTTACATACCACAAAGCACTGGACAACTGAGAGTTCTTCTGGCTCATGTAACATCCTAGAATACTTTAGGACCCATGTGCTCAAACTGACTACCTGTGTATTCCATGGCTATCCTCTAATTGATGCCATTCTTTTAGGGCCATGTAAAATATGCATTTATAAAAATGATCTCCTTTCTTAATCTTTTTCAATTATTCTATGAAAATGCAATGCAAAATGTACTGTTATCAACAGACTTCCTTTGCAGGACACAAGTAATACAAACAACTGTATATTATGAGGGACAGATTACCTTTTCTTTGTTTGGCATTAACCTTCCTAATTGATTTCCCAAAGGAGCAAGTAAAAGACCAGGCTGTATCTTGTAAGTAGTGTTGCCACCAAACCAGTGGAAAATTTTATAGAGAAAAACAGAAGAATCAGCTGCAGTATTTTTGCAACTGACTTAATTCTTCTCTTTTTTGTGTGATGTTTCACATATCTAAGTTTGCAGTTCTGCAATATATGGAGAAATTAATACTTACAGAAGAAAATGTTGATGTTATGAGGGAAATATCAGAGAAGCGAGTTAGCTCAGAATAATTGATACAAGTAAGATTTGTAAAAAAACAGTATGCACGGTGAACAGGTAAAGAAGAAAGTAATATTTTAATAGGATAGAGAAAGACATAGCAGATTGACAGTGACAGCAGAGAGAGAATAGGAATACAGATATTTTCAGAGGATTAAAATGATGCTGTGTACCCTCAAACCACACAAGTTTTTCTAGGAGGCCTCTAAACATATCTCTTGCAAAGAGTAGATGGTTCTCCTTGAAGCTGTCATAAGTGCTTTGTAGTTCTCTACATTAATTCATGTTGAATATTTTCCATGGTTGGTCACACTCAGACTTAAAATAGATATGAGAAAGGTCTTCAGGTTTACTTTCAGTAACATTATTAACTTCATAGCCAGCTGAATGATGACATAGCATGTGACCAGTCCAAATTTACAAGGTAACCTTGCCTGAATTATCCTGGTCCATCAAATATAAGTAATAGAGGAAAAGTGCAAGAATAATATTGCAAGGAAGAGTGGGAGAAGCACTTGTCAAAGAGCAACACAAACACAGGAAGAAAACCTGTGAGATCATTCGGGATGTTAATAATTTGTGTTCTCACCCTACAGTCTCTGTGTCCTTGGGGTTCCTCCTGCTTCCCCATCAGCTCCTGCAGTCAGTAACCCTCCAGGTCTCAGGAGCGTGGCTTCCAAAGGAAAAACAACAGCCCTGTGTACCTCTATGCCCATCCTCCACTCACGTGTTGTTTCATTATTCTGTACTCTACCACTTGCCTTCACTGAAGAAAACAAATTAATGCTTTCATGGGCAAAGGACATGTAAAGTTCTCACTTACTTCCTCAAGTACCTGGGGAGGGAGGATGAAATCTTTATCTCTAGGGTCATTATCCTTCTTGCATATCCTATTTACTTTAAATATGTCTTCTGAAATGTAAGAATATCTGGCCAAAAAAAGAAAGCCTAACATAATCAGTGCTTAGTAATTACTAAGATCCTCATTTTTTATCCACTGCTTATACCAGCAATCCCCATTAGAACCTTCTCTGTGATGTCAACAGTTGCTTGTGGTTGACAGACCAGAGTTGATTCTTTCCACTTTAGATTTCTTATTCCCTTAACGCTAGTAATAGAGACAAAGCTTGATTTAGAAGTGAAAGCTGGGTCAATACATGTATTTCCACTGCGTTTGAACCCTTTGCCATGGGAGCACAGCTGATACGGTACATAAATGCTGTGTCCTAAATATCTGATAACCCTAATCACTGCCTTCCTTGTGGCTAAAGCATAATCCTAAGTATCCTGCTTACTTAATGCAATGGTGCATGTCTATTTTGGTATACTCCCAAGATTATTTAAGTGTGCAAAGAAGATAAATATATTTTAAGTCAATCTGAGTTGGATATTTGACTCATTAAACATACTATGCTCCTTGGACCCAGATTGGGAAGTGACACATCTGAAATTAAGTAAATTGAGGATTTGCTAAGCATTCTCAGGGACTCAAGTGACACTGCAAACAATTCATTTCAAGCAAAGTGGACACTCGGTTTCAGCTACAGGATTACTCTTCCACCACAGACGGTTTCCACACCTGAATTGTGATGCCACTTTTCTTGGCTGAGAACTTCGGCCTTGGTGCCACAAAATAAGATGCCGAGGCAGGTTCTTGCTTTGGAGAAGTGGGGACGCTCACCGGCACTGGAGATGCACTGGCGGGAGAGGTGGCCTCTGCAAAGAAAGTGGGCTGAGAGGTGTAGGCCGGCACTGAGTACACCGAGGAAGCCTGCGCACTCGTGGGCGAGGTGGCGTTCACTGGCCGCGGCGGAAGTGCTTGCTTCACAGCTGGGCCTGAATTGATCTTGACCGCTGATTTAGGGGGCAGGCCGTCCCTCGCATCCGGAGGTTGGAAAGTAAACAGGGATGCGTTGAGCTGATACGGCTGGTGCTTCATGACATCCAAGGTGTTGAGAGGCTTCTTGCCCCTTTTCTTGCTCACTTTGGGGGCCTGTGGGCCGCCGGAGGACTGAGGCTTGATGGCGGCCAGCGGGTAGGAGGGCGAGTGGATGGGATTGTAGGCTACAGGGGGAGGCGCTCGGACATTGGAGGAATACTTCCAGCTGGCCGGTAGGGATGGCGTAGGGGACTGAGCGCGGGCAGCGTGGGCCTGCACCGTGTCAGAATCCACCACGTACTTCTCCATCCTCGACTGCCTCTTTGCGAAGAGCTGCGCTCCTCTCCCGCTCATTCCGGGAAGCTCATTGGATGGTCCCACTGCCCCGGTGTGAGCGGCATTGACTACTGGTGCCGGTGCTGCCGGCTTGGGGCTGTAATTCTGACTGGCTCCTGCTGCCTGTTGTCCTTTGAAGGTACCAGACAGGTTCAGTGCACTTGCAGGACGGGCAGGAGGGCAAGAAGGCTGGGCTATCTTGATGGAGGACACCACTGTGCCCTGTGATGGATTTGATACAGGGAATGCAGGAGGTTGGGCGGCAGCCACTCCTGGAGACCACACTGGAGAAACTGGGGTAACTGGTTGGGAGGATGAGGACTTGACCGCAGGTTTTGGAGCAACAGGAGGTGGGGTCTTTTGCTTAGCAGAGGAGCTTTGCATGAAATTGCAAGCCTCTGCGCCTAAGCTGAGGTAGTCTTCTTCAGGTCCGGAGTCGCCACCAGCTCCGGCGCCTCGTTTGCCTTCTGAATTTTGAAGCAGTGACAGGAGTTCAGGGTTTGGGCTTACTTTGGGCTCCTTAAACGTGAACATGGGTTTTGTGGTGCTCCTCCTTTTGGCTTCCTGCAGTATCCCGGTTCTTTTTGCTGGCACTGCAATCCTCTCATCCCGGGATGCTATCCTCTCAGATGCATCGTAAAAGGCTGGCTGGGACCATGGAGCAGGCTGCGGCCACGGAGGTGGCTGTGCTGGGCCAGCGACAGGACTTGTTACCCCTCTGGAGAAGCCTTCTGGTGGAGGAGTGACTGCCGAATAGGGCGGAGGAGCAGGAAGGTCAGACACAGGACTTGAGATGCTGTGGGTCGGGAAGAAGGCAGGGGCTGGCTGGTGTGCAGACCCCGGGAAGGGCTTGGCCGTTCTGTTCGTAGGGATGGACCTCTGGGCCTCTGCTGCCTCCAACCCTCCACTGAAGCCATTCTGTTGGGGCCCCTGGCAGAGATTATGACCCAGCTGGATGTAACTTCTGCTCACAGTGGTCTGCGTTCTCACTGATTCCTCTTCCTTCCTTTGGTAAGAAGCTGTGGTTTTCACGCCATCTGTCTGGGCAAGGTTTTCCTCTCTGCCTGGAGTACCCAGCACCCTCTCCTCGTCTTTCTGCGCTGTAATCTGATCCATCCTCTCCCTCCTCTTGGCAAACATGAGGGCCCCTTTTCCTGTGGTGTCTGGCAGCATCTCCATCTTGTCCTCTCTGCTCAGTTTCTTCTCAATATCCACCAGTCCAGAATCCCAGTCGAAGTTCACTACTTGGGCGTTGTCCTCAGTGTCGGACAGCAACTCCTCATCCACTTCTGACTCACTCGTGCCAAGAAAGGCCACTTCACATGGGTCCTCTTTGTCACCTTCCTCCTCCTCCTCCTCCTCCTCGTCGACCTCTCGCTCAAGCTCGCCGGTACCGTAGCTGATGAGCGTGTACTTCCTGGCCCTCCTCCGGCGCTTCTTAAACATCAACACCCCCTTGGAGTTGGGGTTGGGGGCGTCGGTGAGCAGGAGGGCAATGCTTTTGCATTTAGACTTTGCTTCTTTCACCTGTTTTTCTGAAAGGCTCTCACTCCTCCTGAGCCCTAGGGAAAGTATAAAAACTGTATGAGTTGACACATTTAAGGGAGGCTCCACAGAGACCCCAACATTGCCTCCCGCTGGGAAAAATGAGTATATAAAATCATCTTGTAATGGGTACTAAGATTTGACGTAATTCCGATCATTTTCTTTCGTTTTCTCTTTTTGGTGTTGGGGGTCAAACCCGGTGCTTCCTCTATGGAACGCGTGCCCTCTACCGTGGAGCTACAGTGGTGCGGGCACTGCGGGCTTGGGGCTGTAGTGCTGACTGGCTACTGCTGCTTCTTCTCCTTTATTCCTTTAAAATTTATATTCCTACAGTGCTACATGAGACACGACACATAACACTACACAATGCCCTGTTCCATTATCCATGTAAATTCATTTTTATATATCCAGACTAGAACATTTCATACACATGTTGTTCTGTAGATACTGACATTGCAACTATAATAACTGACTGGGCAATGCCACTTAGCAATATCTAATTAGGAACATAGTATTTTCTGAAAAACAAGATTTACTTTCTACTTCTATATTTAAAAAATAAAATGTGATTATAAAACTGTTTCTCAGCATCTTATAAAATGGGAATGTGTCCCAACAAATTTAAAAAATTTTCTATGTGTCTTAATGTAGGTATTTAGGTTTTCTT
>PVKN010023527.1:0-14757 GCA_004027915.1 Capromys pilorides
AACGTGAGCAGCCGCATCCCCAAGAGGGCACAGCAGTGTACAGGACACTTGGGGGGGGGCACTGTCTCATGAATGAAAAAGGTTAACTAGAGTGACCTGCCCCAAAGGACCTTCCCTTCTGATGGACCTCAGGGCTGAGGAAACGATCTAGAGGGTGACCATTGTCCCCCACCCAAACACGCTCCTGGGGACAAGTTCCTGAGCCCACACACATCAGTGATCCCCAGCCCCCAGTATCTCCTGAAGGCCTGAGCAGGGCAAGGATCCCGTGGCCCATCTTCCTGGGGACAGAGAGGCCTCTCCTGCACATGCGGGCTGGGGACACTCTCAGGTTGGCCCCAGTCCTCAACCCCTGTGATCCCCCACCAACCTCACCATCCCAGGTTCACAGCCCCTGCTCCCAGGGTCAGCAGGGAGAAGCCTGGCCAGGCTGCCAGAAGAACAGGATGCGTCCCAGCGGCGAAGGTCAGGGCTGTGAGCAGGTACACATGTGCCCAGCGGGCTTGGGATGCTGGCAGGTGGCCGCAGAGGTCCCACTGCCACCTCCTGGGGCAGGGAGCAGCGCCAGGCACCCGGGTAGGGCTGTGGGCAGGGCCCAGCTGTAGCGCGCTCCCCACCCAGGGCGAGGGGACAGGCCAGGGCACGTGCCTGGGCTGAGGGGCTGTGAGCCGCACCTCGCCTCCTCCTCCAACTTCTGTCCCCGAGGGGCCAGGCGGGGAGCAGCCTGCTCTGCCTCCGGGTGACTCAGGCTGCAGCTGATCCCAAGCTTGGCACCAGGGAGCACTCTGAAGTCACTCTCCTGGCAGCCAACATCCCTGGGATGGACCGAGGGACATTTTTCATCCAGCTGCCGACATGAGCTGAACCTTGGTGGTGATGGGGGGCCGGCCTTTGGCCTCCCAGGGATTCTCTCAGGCCTCTTCTCCAGGCTGTAGCCGCATTCTCCAAGAGGGCCCAGCAGGGCACAGGGGGCCTCGGGGGCGGGGGGGGGGGGCACGACACTGGGATGGACTGCCCAATCCAGTCTCATGAATGGAAGAGGTTAATGGTGTGACCTGCCTCAAGTGCCCTCCCCTTCTGTTGGGACACAGCAGATTCAGCTCCCAGTGGCAGCAGAGAGGCCCAGCCAGGCCAGCCTCAGCTCCAGGAATGAAGACACACCTGGGGGACCCCTTGGCCGCCCTGTCCCCCAGCAGGGCCTCTAGGGTTGCGACCAGCATCCCCAGCCCTGCCCCTGGGCTGCTGCTTGCCCTGCAGCCATCCAGAGCGGCTCCTCCGCCCCTTCCCAGCTGTCTGGGGAGGCTCAGGCAGAGCCCGAGGGTTGTGGAAATCCTCCAGCTCAGCTCATTATCGGAATTTAATCTGGATTCCAAGAGATCAAGAGGACTTGGTGGAAAGCGACTCCCACGAGGGGAGAGGCGCTGAGGCTGACCCAAAGCCAGCTAATCCTCGGTACCCCTGGGGCTTTCCTGGAGCTCAGGCAGAGCTTGCCAGGGAGCCAGATGTCCCAGCCCTGCACAGCTGGGCTGCTGGTGGCAGCAAGACCTCAGCTTCCTGAGCACTAGGATCAGGGTGACTACACGGCCCAGGCTGTCGGGCAGGGGGCGGCTCCTGGCTTTCCCCGGGGATGAAATCAGCTGGAAAAATGCACTTGGGGTGGGGGTGGGGGCGTGCAAAGGGGTCCCGGACCCTGGAGCCAGGCAGAGGCAGGGTTGAGCGGAGGCCTCTGTCCCCATGCCCATCAGGAGGCTGCAATATTAAGGAACCTACACAGAGCACACAGAGGAGCTGAAGCTCCCCTCACTGTTGGGTGCAGGGAGGAGGGAGAGCAAAAAGGGAGCAACAAGAGGAGGCAACTAGGGCAGCCCCTCCCCTGAGCCTTGCTGTGCATCACACACTGTCCGGCGTACACTAACTTCCCTCAGAAAGGGTCAGTTATCATCCCCTTTTACAGAGCAGGAGGGAGAGGCTCTGGGGTTGGTGGTTCCCAGCACCATCTTGGTACTGGGCAGCAGAGCTGGAATCCACGCCCCCAATAGCTGGATTCTACGTTCACAAACATAGCAACCTGCCTCCAAAATGGAAGAGTCGCTTTTTTAAAATTGCTTTTAGTCTTTCAGCTTCTAAAGATGAGGAGCACCACTTCCTTGCCCAGCACAGGAAGAGGACTGAGAGATCCAGAGAACGCAGCGCGGCTTCCTGTCCACTGCTTCTCACCTCGCACTGCCCACCGGCTCCGCTCAGACAGGAGCTCCCCAAGGCAGGGCCTGGGCATGAGCTCCCCCACTTCAGGCCGTGCCGCAGTGCAGGGCACCTGGCAGGCGCGCCAACACTTGCAGATGGGGGACTTGCTCTCCTGACACAGCAGGAGCCACCTCAGCAAGTGGCCACTCAGCAAAGAGCTGAGGACAGTGTCCTGCCCGTCCCACTGTCACCAGGGAGGCCCAGATCTCCTCCAGAGGGCCCAGATCTACCCCAAGGATCCTGACAAGGGCCAAGGAGGCAGGCACTTGAGACAGCCGAAGGATCACCTGGGGCTCAGATTGGGTGCTCAGGAAGTCAGGGTTGACACCGCCCAAGAGGTGAGGCGGGGAACCCCAATGAGATCCTCTTTCCTTCCCACACACAGCTTGGTCGTGGGGCCTCACAGCTCTCCCAAAACACTATGCCCTTTGCCCTCTACTGCCAGAGCCTTTGTGTCATTCAAACTACAAGGCCAGCAAAGAACACCAGTCCAACATACACTTGTCACCTTACTCTACTGGACGCGGACAGGACTCTGCGAGCTTACCTGTTTCTGCGTTTCCTTCCTACCTGCTCCATGCTGTTGTGGGTTGGACTCAAGTCCTAAGCCCTGGCCCTCAACAGTGTTAGCCCTATTTTGAAGTGGGTCTCTGCAGAGATAATCATGTGGGGGACAGACCCCCAACACGCAGAAGAGGAGAGAGACACAGGCGACTCCACGTGAGACAGGTGGGCCCATGAGGCCATGGTGGTCAGTCCTAGCTGGTCCTTGCTCACACCCAGAGACCCTAAGGACTCATAGCCACCACCGAAAGCTGGACACCGACCGGTTTCAGAGGGAGTAGGGTCCCGCCGGCACTGCAATTCTCGACTTCTGGCCTCCAGAAATTCGATAGCACAGAATCTTACCATTTAACCCCCTCTCCCACCATGTTCAGCAGGGGCTGAAAAAATGAATGGCAGGGCCTGTGACCTTGACCTCCGTGACAGCAGCCCAGGAGGGCAGGACTGCACCAAGGAGCCTCCGTCCAGCGCACTCCGTACTCCAACGTGGGAGAACAGCTGTGCCCGGCAGTGGAAGCTGCCGGTGGAGCTGTCCCTCGAGGGAGGAGCAGTGCTCAGGCCAGAAGCCAGGAAGCAAGCTCAGTACGGGAGGAGGAGCTGGGTGTCACAGTGTCTGTGGGCGCCGGTGAGGGCAGCGCCCTGTAGACAGCTGGGAGAAGACAGCAGGTAACCCTGGGAGCCCTTCAGGTCTGGATGAGACTCAAAGCTACCGCGCTCAGAAAGTGGAGCCTCTCTGCAAAGCTCCAAGGGCAGGGGCAGGTTGGTGGCTGGAGGCCAGGGTGGGCAGCAGGTCCACAGGGTGCTGCACACCCACAGCCTAGGGAGCTTGGTTCACCCCAACACATAGCCTCTGTGAGCAAAATCCAGGGCATAGCCTGCTGGGGTGTTGAGGGCAGAGCAGACCAAAAACTTAAGCTCCCAAGAGTGCAATCGATGAATCTTCTTAAAGTTGTGCCTGGCGACTGGGGGCACAGCCTGGCTGGGCCAACTGGGCACCTGAATGCCCCTCATTAGCAAAACTGTCTGCCCCACCCCCACGCTACCCTTGAGGCCTTCCCAGAAGCCTCCTCTCCAGCAGGACTGCCCTCCTCTAGACCAAGGAAGCAGCATACCGGTCTACAACACACGTTTGAACCACAGTGGGCTTGGTTCGAGCCCTGAGCAAGAACAGCAGTAACAGGCTGTTTTCGGAGCAGAAGCTGAATCCACCCTTTCAGAGCCACGCAGCGATGTCCACCAGAGTGAGAACTTCAGATGGACCCACACGGCCTGTCACGAGGCCACGCGCAGTGCCATCCACACTAGAACCACGCAGTGGACACTCATAGGTAACAAATACCCACTGCAAACCCTTGGGCAGACAGGAGCAGGGACAGGAAGGACTGGCGAAGTTACTCATCTGGTGGTACAAGTGGGAGGGCGTAGGGTGGGGCTCCATGTGCAGACACAGGGAAACACACAAACGCACTCACTGCGGAGACAAAGCTGCCCCCTCCCCCAAGCTGGTGTATTCCAGTTTCTTAGTTGCCCGGGTAACAGTTCCTGTTCCAGTGCTGGTTGATTCTGCCTCTTAGGGTTGGAGGCTATGATGCTCCTGGTATACACCCATCCCCAGTGGACAGGCCATTCTGCCTCTGTAGTTCCTGCTTGCTTATCCCACAGAAACCCTGGACCACCAGAGATCAGGGCCTGACAGTGTGAGGAATGACTGTTTCCCAGTCAGTGTCTGACTGATGAATCTGCCTCCACATTCCGGGCATTGTTGCTTCAATGTCTCTGCTGCCGTGTTTGGTGCATCGGACAGGAAGACCAGCCACGCCCACCCCTTTGGTCACCAGTTGTGGCCCATGTGGACCTATAGCTTCCCTGCCCCCTCCGACTCATCTACTTCCTGCCAGCCACTGCCTGTATTGGACCACAGAGCCCCACCTCTCGCACCTTCTGCTTCCCGGCTGCGCCTAACCTGGTCACATGGTGTCATCTAGCCCCCTCCTGAGATGACTGCTTGCAACTCCTTCTGAGTTCCATACTTTCACTCCAGGAAAAACTGGACCATATACCCCGACAAGCGAGCTGCCATGGCCTTTCTCAAAGGTCATGAGTGCTACTCAAAAACATCAAAAAGGGGAACAAAAAGCCCATTGACCACTGTTTTGGATCTCTGGGAGGTTAGGTAAGCTGGTTTATCCTCTTTGAAGAAGCCCTCTCAAGCTAAACCTCACTAACTTCTCAGAATGACATCCAAGCTGCCTGCTGGAAAAACACAAAAGCTCTGCTAAAATATTTAGCAAAAACTGGTTATAAGAAAGAAACCACAAGGTTCTTGGAGCTGCGGGCTTCTACAGAACCCGATCCTTGAGTTCAAAAAAACCATGATACCCACTCAGACTGTCTGCCCCTGGGAGCTACTGGTGCACATATTTGGATTCCATGGCCAGGAGCTGCCTCTGCCCTGTGCCTTGGCACTCTGACAGCCTTTGTCCTTCTGATCAAAAAAGCTGACAGGCTCACCTCAGGTCAAGCCCGAACGGTCCACGGTGCCACACGCTGGGCTGGACCTCACCCAGGGCCATGACTGACAAATAGTTTTAACCTCTGACAGATGCTGAGGAGACCCTGCTTACACACGGAAGTAGCTCTGTGAGGAAGGAGTAGGGCAGGCTAGAGATGCAGTAGTCAGCTTGGACAAGGCTATTTAAGCCCAGCTTGCACTCAGAACAATCCAGTCCAGAGGTCTAAGCGCCCTCTGGGAATCTGATTGACCAAAACATCAATCCCAGCCAGAAAAAAACTTCATCCGGCACTCCCAGCAGACCCATGTTAGTCAGAGCCAGACCTATGCCCACTGCATCTTTAATAAGCTCAAGCCACAGCACTGGCACCAGGACCCCTGCGCCACTCAGGTTTCTGTATCTGTGTCACCACCCCCGGCCTCCCATTTCTTACCCACAATGGTTGTTAAGTTTATAGCTAGGAAAATCATCCTTAGATGTGGCCTACCCTTGACACACAGGCCCCAAGAACTACAGCCCCCCAGAAACAGCTTGTAACTAGCTCCACACAAGTTTAGCTAAAAGACCAGCTCTACCTGTAGCCCTCCTGCACACACATAGCCCAGATGCCTATTAACTGCTCCTACAAGTTTCAGAATTTTTCCTTAGATCTGCTGGAAAAATTTACCTGGCCCAGACAGCTCACTCTGAAGAGATGACGCTCTCAAAGCCCCGCTCTGGTCACTGTGAACCCTGACCAGTCCACACACGGAGGAAGCTGAGCACACTCTTCACAGGATTGCTCCACACCTACTCCCCTGTGCTCCTGGCATCTTTTCAGGACGTTTACCACAGCCCTTGCTTCCTTGCCTAGGCCCAGCAAAGATTTGCCAGGGAAGCTAATGAAGGGAGGAAAGGAAGACAGAGAATGCCTCCCCAATTGATATTTTAGTTTCTTAGTTGCCCAGGTAACAGTTCCTGCTCCAGTTCTGGTTGCTCCTGTCTCTTAGAAATGGCTGGTCACTAGGATGCACGGCTGGTCACTGGGACGCGCACTACATAATCCAATCCCCAACTGACCGGCCACTCTGCCTCTGTATTTCCTGCTTATGCATTCCCTGTAAGCCCTGGGCCATCAGGGATCGGGGCCTGATATTCGGAGAGCGACTGCCATCGGCGCCCGTCAATGTACACAAATCTGCCTACACATCCTGGGTGTCTTCATGGCTGCGACTGAAGGGAGGACTACAGCGAGTCCTGAGCATGCGCTGCCTCCCGGCAGGAGACCGAGGCTCAGCCCCAGAAGGGCCCTTGATACCTAGAGCGGTGACTTTCTCTCTCCTAACTTTACACAATGAGCCTGCATTACCCACCCAACACCCAATTTTTACTGCCCCTACTGGGTAGAGAATTTAGGGCCGGACACAAGCGAGGCAAGCAGCCTACCGCTGAGCCACGTCTCCAGCTCTTTCCATTTTACTCTCTTGGTGACAATGTTTTGCTAAGTTGTCCAGGCTGGCTTCAGACTCCCAAGCATTTGAGAAATGGCAGGCATCTGCTGTACAGAGGGCTTGAAAAACCAAGTTTTATGTTTGTTTTTTTAAGACAAGGTCTCGGCTCTCTGCTCCTGCATGCCCACAGATGTCTGTTCTTCCATGCAGCAGCAGTGAGCCAGACAAGATGGTAAAGGTCGGAGTGAACGGATTTGGCCGTATTGGATGCCTGGTCACCGGGGCTGCTTTTAAGTCCGGCAAGATGGATGCTGTGGACATCAACAATCCCTCCATTGACCTCAACTACATGGTCTACATGTTCCAGTACGATTCCACCCACGGCAAGTTCCATGGCACCATCAAGGTTGAGAACAGGAAGCTCGTCATCAACGGAAAGGCCATCACCATCTTCGAAGAGCGAGATCCCGCCAACATCAAGTGGGGTGACGCTGGTGCTGAGTACATGGTGGGGTCCTCTGGTGTCTTCACAATCATGGAGAAGGCCGGGGCTCACCCAAAGGGTGGTGCCGAAAGGGTCATCACCTCTGCCCCTTCTGCCGATGCCCCCATGTTTGTGATGGGTATGAATTATGAGAAGTACGACAACTCCCTCAAGATTGTCAGCAATGCTTTCTGTACCACCAACTGCTTAGCCCTGATGGCCAAGGTCATCCATGACAACTTCAGCATCGTGGAGGGACTCATGACCACGGTCCACGCCATCACTGCCACCCAGAAGACTGTGGACGGCCCCTCTGGGAAGCTGTGGTGTGATGGCCGTGGGGCTGCCCAGAACATCATCCCTGCATCCATTGGCACTGCCAAGGCCATGGGCAAGGTCATCCCGGAGCTGAATGGGGAAGCTCACAGGCATGGCCTTCCACGTGTCCACTCCCAATGTGTCAGTGGTGGATCTGATCTGCCGCCTGGAGAGAGCAGCTAAATACGACATCAAGAAGGTGGTGAAGCAGGTGTCAGATGGTCCCCTCAAAGGCATCCTTGGCTACACTGAGGACCAGGTTGTGTCTTGAGACTTCAACAGTGACACCCACTCTTCCACCTTTGATGCTGGGGCTGGCATCACCCTGGATGACCACTTTGTCAAGCTCATTTCCTGGTATGACAATGAGTTACGCTATGGCAACAGGGTGGTGGACCTCATGATCCATATGGCCTCCAAGCAGTAAGTGGGGCCCCCACTACAACCCAGAGAGACCAGAGGGTCAGAGAGGTCATGCTGTAGAAGTCACTGCCCTAGTCAGCCAACACTGAGAATCTCCCCCTTACCGCTCCCATTCCAGGCCCCCAAGAAGGTGATGGGCCTCGGGAGCCCTGGCTCACTGCCAATGCACACCATCAATAAAGCCCACTATACCAAGAAAAAAAAAAAAAAAAAAAGACAAGGTCATACTATGTAGCCCAGACTGACCTCGAACTCACACTGATCCTCCTACCTCAGCCTCATGAGTGCTGGGGTTACAGGTGTACGCTACCACGTCTGGCTCTAAAGCAAATTTTTAACAGGAGATCTTCTCGCAAGCTTCCCAAACAAATCTCCTCATTTCACAAAGGAGCTACCAGAGCAGGCAGGCCTCTGTGACTACGAAATGACGTAACGGATGAAAGGCCTTGGAGATTTTCCACAAAGATTTTAGTTTCTCTGTAGCTAAGATGATCCCCAAACAATTACACTGTGGGAGCACCGGGGTCATGGGTCCTCCTCCCTGCAATCATAACATGTCTCCACCCTGGCTAAAGAGTGAGGACAGACCATCAGAAGAAAGTGCTTGTACCATGATCACTGTGTCACCCCAAGCAGGCAGGGGGACAGGAAAGGGCCACAGCCTGAGGAGTTCTAAAGCCCAGTCATAGAGTAACATCACTTACAGTCTGCAACCCTTGACTATGACAGACAAGCCTGTCTTTTTTCTTTGGGCTTCTTGCCTCTTACAGAATCTTGAAATTAAAAGATGTCCAGAGGTGAAAGCCTTTCGGTGCAAGCTTGCGCTGCCCAACGTAGCGACTCTTAGTAGCCTGAGAGTTCTGGCCGTTTGCTTTTGGTTGGGTCCTCCCCACCTCCCCCGTCTAACATTTTATTACTCCTGGCCATGTGCACTGGTTGCCTGATGAAGGGGAGACAGAGAGAGATTACCAACACACACTCATCCTTTTCCCTCTCTTCCTGCCGCTGAGCATGCGTCCAGATGCAGACCCACCATTGATACCCAAACAGGACCACAGATTCCCAGGTTTCCTGCCCTCCTGCAATGCCTGCCTACATTTGTCGTGGGCAGTCACAGTTTTACAAGACAGTGACATATGCCATACACTGTCTCTTAAAAAGATAACCTGTCCAGAGCCTGTGCTCCATGACAGAAGCTGCCCTGATGGCCCCATCCTGTCTGACTCCAGCCTGGGGCCACCACCCCCTTCCTCCCCTGAAGCTGGGGGATACTCAGCACCCACCCAGCACCAACAGAACACCTACCTGCCCAAGTGTTCCTGAAGCACCTGGTAGACGCTGATCCGGAAGGTCTCGTTATCGAAGCGTTCCCGGATGTAGTCCTTATAGATCCGGAACTCGGCTGCAGTCACAGCTTCTCCTTCTGGGATCTTGGATAAATCGAACCGGAACTCTCGATGGTGGTAGCGTGGGTGGAAGAACTCTTTGTCATGTTCCACTAAAAGGGAAGAAGAGAGCACGGGGCCGTGCAAAAGCGCGTTAGTCTTCAATCCAATCACCTCGCTCAGCAGGGTGGAGACCTGCCCGCTGCCACCCTCATTGTCAGTGCTCATGCCACAGAACACACAGCCTGGAGGGTCCCAGGCGGGGACCCATGTCATCTTGGACAAGAGCACAACTCTGCAGCCAGCCTACGGGGACAAGAGGGGGCACCGATCACAGCCATCAAGAGCCTCAGGGCAGACTCGGGTCTCCACAGCTCAGCCCTAAGTAGGAGTCCAGCCTTAGCCCCTGACTAGAACTGTGGCCCTGGCTGAGGCACAGGAAGCCCATCTAAACTTCAGTTTCACCATCCGAAAAGGGGGGATATAACTGCTCTTTGTGGATACTGTAAGGGTTGAGAGACCAAACTCATATGAACACCTGACTACTTGTTAGGGCTGGAGGCCAACTACTGTTGATAAACAGGGACACTGCTATGCCCATTCTGGGACACCTTGGGCCAGTCATTCTCAACTTTAGCTGCACCCAAGAAGTTCTGTGGACACATTTAAAAAATACAGATGCTGGGCCAGGGAGATAGCTCAGTGATCTAAGTGCCTACCTGGAAAGTTCAAGGACTCGGGTTCGATTCCCAGTACCACATGCCCCACCAGCCCCGCACCGAGCTGGCCACCAAAACCAGGAGTGGTGGCCCACACCTGTAATCCCAGCATTGGGGAAGCTGAGACAGGAGGATCACTATAAGCCCAAGCTGCATAGCAAGACCCTGTACCAAATAAATAAAAGAAAAGATTTTTTTTAAAGTTTTTTTTTTTTTTAAAACATACAGATGCCCTCACCCATGGTAGACTGGTAAATGTTCAACAGCCAGTCTCTGGGGCTTGATCTGCAGTATTTGCCAATTTTCATGGTGTAAATGTTGCCATCTCAGCAGATCTCAAACTACCAAAGGGAAGAATGTGCATTCCATGGAATTAGAAGTACCCAGGCAGGCCTGGCACAGCGCTGTTCTTAGCCCACCCAGGGTCAGGAGGCTCCAGCTCTGGGCAGGGTCTGGAAGTCTATACCTTGAACATGCACATCCCCAAATATTTCTAAAAGCAGAGCAGAGCCAGTTTAGCCAGGAAAAAGAAGAGAAGTATGACCAGCTCCCTTCCAATTAAGGTGTGCTGGAACGGAAGCTTGCAGACTTCCACTGGTCCAAGGACAGCTGGATAGAAATGCCACCTCGGAAAGAGGCTTACGCCACTGGTGTGCCCAAGACCCTGCCTACAGATCTGCACTGTGAATGATCAACTGTGCTCGGGCACACACCAGTGACCCCAGCACCCTGGGGGCCAAGGCAGGAAGACCACAACTTTGAGCCCCACCAGGGCAACTTAGTGAGAACCTGTCTCTGAATAGAAAGTGCCAGGGATAGAGCTCGGTGTGAAGACCCTGGGTTGGGCTCACGGCAACTGAGAAAGGTTGATTATAACCCACCAGCAGGGCAGCAATGCGGTCGAGGAAGGAGGCTGCCCTCGCTGGCAGCCCCCAGAGCCTACAAACTTCCCCGAAAAAGACGGACTGTGACTCTAACTAGCAGTTGGAAGAACTACTGGGGTGAGGCAGAGCCACTGCTCCCCACTAGGCAGAAGGGATGATGGAGCTCTGGGGTTTAATGTTTATGCTGCTGAGTTTGACTCTTGATTTGGTCTCATTCTTTTTTTTTGCAGGACCAGGGTTCAACCTCACGACCTTGCACCTGCCAGGCAGGCACTTGTGCCACGGAGCTATCTCCCCAGCCCCCTGGTCTCATTCTTTTCTATCTCCCATACTCCTTTTTAGAATTGGGAATGTTTTACTCTATACCATTGTATCTTGGAGTTATGTAATTTTTTTTATTATTACAAAGGTTCACAGCTAAGAGTTTTCCTTGAGTCTCAGAAGAGACTTGGAGGTAGATTTTTTGAAAAATGCCAAAATCGCCAAAACTCTTGTTCCCAGTGGTACACTAGCTGTATTCTGTTAGGAGGAGCCACAACCTTGCTGTAGGCCTTGCTTGGAGATGAAGTGAGGTTTAAGAAAACACGTTTGGAGGAGAAGTCGCTGGTACGTGTGTCAGGACCACTAATCCTACTGCACTAGGTGGGAAACCACCAGTAGATCGAAAAACCACACTTCTGGGTATCTGAATGGGTCACAGAGGTGTGGTAGTGGCCGCCACATATAGCAGCCACTTATCATCCCATCCCTCTCCAGACCTGTTCTCCTCCTCTGCTCTTGGGCTGTCATGGACCAAGCAGCTTTGCTCAGCCAGGCCCTTCCCCCACGACATTCCTTGGGGCCACCTGCCCATATACAGAATCTCCTGAAACCAGGAACTACATTAAACCTTTTCTACTCTAAGTTGTATTTTGTCTCAGTGACACAGAAGTCAACTTCTGGTCTGACTCCAGCACCCACGCAGCCCCCAACCCTCCACCCAGCACCCCGAGGAATAACTCCCAGTGTGTTCCCAGTACCCCATCCCCTCCCACTCTCGGGTGATTAAAGACCATCTCATAATTAAGTGGCAGATACCTGGTCCCTGTCCTACTGGACCACCAGGTAACAGCATTTCAACAGGTAGCTTCTGCCCCTGAAAGCCTCACTGGCCTATGGATTCCCTGCGCTGTGTCACTCCTGCGCTGTGTCCCTTCCCATTCCTGACCTTGCTCTCTTAGACCCGACTGTACGTGCAGCCTCTTCCCTGCCTGGCTTGTTGGTAACCTCCAAGGCTAAGGCTTGGTTGGTCTCCTCCCCGCTCCACTCCTTCCTCCCGGGAGTTCACCCACCCTGGGAGGGAAGTGATGCAGACGGCTCCCCAGAGGCATCCTACGGCCTGCCTCAGCCAACTGATGGGAAGCTCAAGTTTGAACTTCCCACTCCACCAGCAAGGTTCAGAAAAGAAGCTGGTTGGCTGTCTCAGTTACCCTTCTCTCGTTGCTAGGACAAATACCCGACACTCAAAATGAAGGAAGGAAAGGTTTATTTAGCTCACAGTTGCTGGAGGTTTCAGTCCATATTCGGCTGGCCCAAGGCTGAGTGGAACAGGGCAGAGAACATCCAGTTCATGGCGGCGGGACAGCAACAATCACAACAGAGGCAACTGACCAACCAGGGTACAGAGAGCAACAGCCAGCGTCTGTCTCTCTGTCTTTCTTCATATTACATTCAGGCTCTCTGCCTCAGCCTATCCACCTTAGGCCACACCAATAATTCCAGCCGTACTCAGACCAGATAACCCCATCAGTACTAAAACACATAATCCCAGTGGATCAAGAGTCAAGTAATCCCAGCAGTACTCAGACCCATAGTCCCATCAATACTAAAACACATAATCCCAGTGGATCATGACTCAAGTTTCAAACTCTAGAAGTCCCCACCCCATGATTGCATGAGGCTTTAGGGGGACAACTAGACATAAACCATAACATTGGTGTTCATAACTTTGCTCCACAGTCAGCTCAAACTCTTGACATGGAAAACTTGTATGGGCCTAGTGTGAGTCTTGGGTCGTGTTCCATCCATCATGGACACAGAGGGCGACACTCAGTCTATGTGCTGCTTCCACCCAGACAACGTATAGTGCTTAGGTGAGTGCGTCAAAACATTTGTCACTGTGCTTTGAGGGGACTTTATTTGCATAAAATATGATAGCCATGCCTCTAAAGAAAATTAGTGATACCAGCAGTAAAGCCACAAGGAAAACTGTAAGAACCACGATACAGTTACAGAGAAAAGTCATTGTGAAATTTGTTGAAGTCTTGTAAAAATGAGTTTATATGTACAGTATTTTGAGCCTCAGAATTCTTTGGTTTTCTGTTATTTCTTAAGGGAAAAATATGCTCAGCTCTTGAGCTTTTCTGTGTTCAAATACAGACGTGGAATGAACTGAGTGCCAAGGTAGCACTGTACTTAACAATCTACAAGCAAATGACCCTCCATGCAGATGGCTCCTCCCGCCAACAGGCCCTATATGCAAATGAGCCTCCATGCAAATGGCACCCCACATGAAAACAGCTCTCTTCCCAGGACATTGCCTGCAACTTAGCGCACACATCCAAGGACCTTCTTGACATTTCCTGTAGTCCTGGGTCTAATTTCAAATCAAGCCTCAAAAGCAGCCCGCATGAATTTCCTGAAGCAAAGCTGGCTCTTTCCAGGCACTCTGCCCTTCTACGCAGCCCCTTCTCTCTGCCCAGGCAGCAGTCCCTGAAGACACCTCCACACGGCCTCCTCCCTTGTCCACATGTCAGCCTTCACACCAAGTTCTATCCGCTGTAGCTCTCCAACCCACACACTCCTCTCCAGCTCAGCGGAGACTGACTCGAGCCTCAGGGCCTCCGATGGTGGGAAGGAAGGAAAGGGCTGACGTGGGCTCTTCCCCAACACTCCCGCCCTGGAGCTTCAGGCCAGCGCTGCAGACTCATCTCCCCAGCTGCTGACGGCACCCACGGCCTTTTCCGACCACCCGCCTGCCCTGCCCCACCTGCCAGCAGAGCAGGGAGCTCAGGGAGACCAACTGGCAAAGGCGGCTGCGAAGCAGCTGGCTCGGCGCAGCAGGCAGGAGCGGCTGGGCAGTGCATGGCGCGTGGACCCTTCAGGAGGGCCTTGGTGGCAAACGCATAAGTCAGCCAGACTAGTCTGCAGCCAAGGGGAGCTTGGAGCAGAGCAGGCTTCCTCCGGGACGCGGCCCCCGCCAAGCACCCTAGCCACCCCTCTGATGGAGCTGCTGAGGCAGAATTGACCCCCGTTTTATAGATAGGACACCCAGGCTCGGAGCAGCCAGGCAACCTGTCCCAGGTCGTGGATGAATGTGACTCTGACCAAGTTACTTAGGCTCTGCAAGCAGCCCCTTCTTCCGGCGGCAACGGTACATCACAGGAGCAGGGGCGCTTACCGCGGTGCCTGGCCACGGTAACGATCTGTATCCGCTACTGTCTTGGGACCTCAGAAATGATGAGCTAGGACCACGACAGTGCGGAAGCAGCTAGGTGGGCACAGAGGTCCCGACAGTGCTTCCCATTCCCATGTTTATCAGCAGAGGGAAGAAAAAAAAAAAAAGTTAGAATGGACCACATAGGGCAGGGACACTTGCACAAGCAGGACTTGAGCACAGGAAGTCACACCCAGTGAAGAAAGAACGACAGATACCACCATCGCAAATGTGAGGTCTGCTACCACAGAACTACATTAATTTTCTGATGGATGAGATATACTGTATCTTACTTGTCCACGCTGCTCTCTATATAAA
>PVKN010023528.1:0-14750 GCA_004027915.1 Capromys pilorides
TTTTTACTCTTTAAAATGAATTTTTAAATATTCAAAGAAAAAAAAAGAAAATACTCAGAACTTACCTATGGAGAATTGATGGTTTTTGGTTTCTTTAGGGACTTGTTTTGTATTTTGCATGTGGAGATAAAGGATCTCTTCCATTTCTTTCGTAGGAGTTTAACGACCAGTGTCTTAGGAATTTGTGAGGAATTCTTTTTTTAAGTCTGCATGTTTTGTGCTACCCCCTGCCCCCCACAAAATCTCATGAAATTGTGAAAAGCTAACTGGAAAGGAAGACAGAATTTTTTGGAGGATGCGAATGTTATGTTTAAGTTTTCTTTTGTGTACACCGTCACTGGATTTGAGTGTTTGATGAATCTTTTTAGTTTGGAAGCTGTTGATAATATAATAATTTCATAACCTGAAGTATATAACATTTTAAAAAATACACATTTTGTTTTTAATGGGTACATCCTCAGGACATGTGTTTACAGGGTACCCCGTGACACTTCAATAGATCTGTATAATATGCCTCTTCCTTGACACATTAGTTTGATCTGAAAAATAACTGTGGTTCATAAGATCGTTTTCTGTAAAATTTAGTCTTGCAAACAAAATAAATCTTAAAATACAAATTTCTGGGTTGGGGGGATAGCTTGGTGTTCTAAGTGCCTGCCTCGCAAATGCAAAGATCCAAGTTCCATTCCCGCTTCGGCCTCTTGTGCGGGACGCGGGACCCTGCGCCTACTGGCCCAGTCCCAAAATCAGGTGTGGTGGCACACACCTATAATCCCAGAGCTGGGGAGGCTGAGACAGGAGGATCTCTATGCGTCCACGCTGCATGGTGAGATCCTGCACCCAATAAATGAATAAACACACAGAAATTTCAAAACTACAAATTTCACACGTATTATTTTTTTCCCAAAGTAGCTTATTTTAATATCATCTAAAGCAGTAGGCTTAGAGCTCAGTGGTAGAGCACTTGCTGGAGCCCGCCAACACCGGGATCCCGTCTCCCTTACTGCAAAACAAAGTGAGTCGCAAAGTCATTCCGAGGTTGGTTCTGTGCTGGATTAACTGAGGTTAATCTTCAAAGTCTGCTCTGAGAGATCTCGATGCTGGTAAACCAGATTGGGATTAAGTTCCTAGATCTGGTTTCCCGATGAAGATAGAACGTCACTGCAGCCAGCCAAATGGTTCTTCTCTGACATTATGTGCCGTTACGCTTTCTGTAAATTCCTTCTTTCATCTTTGGATTTTGTGCACAGAGAAATTAGGGAGACAAAGTTAGCAGAAGTAAGAGCATAGAGCAACTCTGACCTTATAAGTAGAACATTCAGGCTTTTATGGTGGAATTCATTTTATGGCTAGAATTTCTTGAAGTCATATCAAATTAAACTCTCATCTTTTTTCTCATGAATATTTATTTTATCCACCTTTGAGCTTTTTCATTTTTATTTATTATTTATCTATTTTTTGTGATCTCCTCTCTGCTTCCTTTTACGTTTGATTGCAGAGTTGAACACAGTTCAACAGTTCAACAGTTCAACAGTTTTTGTTGGAAAAGCCCAGCAGTCCTGCAAATCTCTTAGAGAAAATAGGGGAGCAATTTTTGCGGGGCAAGCCTTTTGCCAGTGTTAGAATTTGTCCACATTCCAGGGGCAACCAATTCCGTGGCTTTAATGACCCAGGTTTGTGGCTTATCGCATGAGGAAGTTTTTCAAATCTGACTCAGAACAGGAAAACTCGGTGCCTTGGTTGAGCACCAGCTGCTGCTACCCATCAATGCTTATTGACTGAATTACGCCGTTTCGAAAATTAAAAGTAAAAGTCACAGCTGTGCAAGAAAAAAAAGTACACCTTCTTCATTTGAAAGCATTCCAAAGTGTGCTGAAACTCACCTGATCTTGTGCATGGTTTTCTCCCAAAGTTTTCTAAGTTTATGGCGTTGGAAGGTTTCAGAGCTCTTTCAAAACCATTTTTTGCTGTTATTTGGTGTGTTTGCTTGACTTTACAATTTCTCTCCACTTTTTAGCCAAGGATCTTTGCTGTCCGCTACCTTATTGTGTATTTCACACTGGGCTGAATTTAAGCTCAGTCTTATAAATCTTGATGGGAAAAAGTCAGATTTTTTTTTCCTTACAAAATGTAATATGATTAACTTTATTTATTCATTTTTTCTATTTTTAAAGAAGGTTCTACACAGCGTTCAGGGTCTCACTACTAAATCAGACTCATAGTGATCTGCCTGTTGACTGCCTCCCAAGAGCTGGGATGACAGGCACGCGCCACCACACCCAGTCTCAATTGCCTTCTCAGCGCGTCCCAGGGTCGGGGCCAGCACGGCCGGCCCAGGGATCGAACCCCAGGCCCCTGTGCCTGCTTGCAGGTGCTTTAATCTGCTGAGCTATTTGGCTGAACCTCACGTTTAACCTCTTAGCCAGACCTAAATACCATTTCTGTGGTGTATTGGTGAACTATTTATTTTTATTACTGTTTCTTTTTAAAGAATATATATATATATATATATATATATATATATATATATATATATTTGTTGTTGTTGTTGTTAGAAACTACAGAATTTCACTAAAGAAGATGACAGGAGTTCCATAATGGCTATTAAATTTCATTTTGCTGTTTTTGTACTGCTCTACTGAAAGGAAATGCTTAAATATTTTTCTTTGCTTTCATTTCTTTTTATTAATTTTGCAAACATGTATTTGATGAACTATTGAAATGTAAACAAAATCTCACTTCTAAGCATCCAGCATCATTCTATTTTTTTTTTTTTTTTTTTTTTTTTTTTTTTTTTTTTTTTTTTGGCTTGGCATGTGTGAGGATCTGAGTTCCATGCCCCATACTGCATGCCACGCCAGCCCTGAGACCAGGTGTGGTGGCCCACGCCTGTAATCTCAGCACTTGCTGACACAGGACCATCACTATGAATTCCAGCTGTGTAAGGAAACCCTGTACCAGATAAATAAATAAACAAGCAAATAAATAAATAATTAAAAAGAAATTTAAAAAATACAAATTTCGGCCGTATTATTTTTTTTTTCCCAAGGTAGTTTAATTAAGTATCACCTACAGCGGCGGGGTTGTGGCCCGGTGGTAGAAGGCTTGCTAGCCTGAAAAGCAAGTTAAACCCTTCCAAAAATTAACACCAGACACCTTCTTGATGTTTCTGAGACAACAAGCAGGGTGCGATCTGGGGTCTATCGTTGACACCTGGTCTTGTTTTAGCGGCGTCTTCCTGGGCCACTTCTCCAGCCCCACGCATGAGGACAGCGTCCTTTCTTCCCCATCCGCTTCTGCCATGAGGTTTCTGTCTCCAGCCCAGATGTCCACAGCCTGGCCCACGTAAAACCAGGAGCCTCTTGAACCCTCTGCTGCTGAAAATTGGGGTGCCTCCTACTCTGCTCTCACAGTAGAAAATCTGCCGACTATATTTCCATTAGATCTAAGGAAAAATGCTCTGATGCAATTCTTTTGTACACATTTGTTATTCAAATAATTATTTAAGTGCATGTTAAGCTGTTTATTTAGTAAATGGTGAGCCCTGGGGTTAATCCCTAGCACCCTAGCACACACACACACACACACACACACACAGAATTATGACAATTTATACAATGCTTGTAAGACCACATTACATCAGGGTCCACATTTTCTTTGAAAAGTGGCTCCGTGTGAATTTTTAATCTCCTTTTGCTTCCAAGGCCAATTTTGAAATCTTTGCCTTGTACATAGCCAGAGACCCAGCTTGCATCTAGCACAAATGCTGAAAACCTTTCTGGCAAGATAACTTAGAAACGGTGGCATTCTTGGACTGCTTATGTTATTATCTCTATATTCATCAGTTTAAGGCAGAGTGAAAAAGCGATGAGGGCACCTTTTTTTTTGCCCTGAAAACTCAATCTATGGCTATCAAGAGAGTGGTGGAAGGCATTTATTAAATCTCTCTAAGCCAGCACGACATGGCAGCCAATAGCGTGCTTACAGGGTCTAGCCTCTAACTTTAGGGCTGAGAAATAACTTCATTTCAGTCTTCCAAAGTCCCAGCATGCCAAAGTAAGTTCGTCACATTTCCTAGACAAAAGGAAAGGTGGATCACAGATATATTAATGTTTGCTTCTTAAGCAAGCATGGAAAACTATTTTGCAGTGCTTGAGCTGAGTTATATCCCCAGCCACTGGTTGATTGATTGATTGATTGATTGATTGATTGGCTGATGACAGGGTCTCCCTAAGTTGCCCACGCTGGCTTCCAACTTGTGAGACTCCGGCCTGTGGCTTTTGAGAAGCCGGATGCAACACATACAATCATATGCTATAATATCACAAGCAAAATGAAGATAGCAGCTCCAAGAAATGCCTATAAAATATTGATTTTCAAGGATGCAGCCTTTTGAAATATTTATGGCATCATTTTTCTAGGGAAGCTCTCTTTAGAAATTGCTGCAGCTCTAAAGATCATAACATTGTTCTTGTTTTATTTTGCGTGCAGAACAGGCTCCACGCATGCCGTGTTGCATGTCAGTTTTCAGGCCCTCTGTGTGCTGAAAACAGACTATGTAGCAACTCTCCAGCGTGTACCGAGCCTTACTTTAGGCTAGATAATTTTTCTGAAAAAAGCAGCTCATCTAAATTTGACCATAATACATAGCTGAATTGTTGACCTCTAATTCTCTCTCATTGTCTCTTTCAGTTATCTAATCTTCAAATTTATGCTGTGGGATCAACTTAACTTTTTAATAATCCCAGATGTGCTTGTTGCAAATGATAAGCTTATTAACCCCTATAATACAACATAAAAAATACATCATTAACTATTCCTTTCCATAAATAGAAATCAGCTATCATATATATATATATATATATATATAGTTTTGTCTTTCTTTACTGTTCAGTTCTGCATGCCTGTATCTCGTAACCTAAATAACTACTTTGAAGACAATCATATGCAACATAACAACTCTTGGTAAATTCTTTTCATCTTTTTTTTTTGGAAATCTATATCACCTCTAATGTTTTTTTAATGATTTTTTATTCGCTCCAAAAGAAAAAGTTTTTAAAATCCATTAGAGGCCCTTCCCTTGTTGATGGCGTTAGGCTCAAATCTGCTAGAGGCCAAGCATCTCAAGGAAATGAACTCGGAGATCAAAATCTACCACGGTCGTTTTGTGATACTGAAATGTTAAGACCACCAACTCCAGGAAGCACTCAAGGGCCGGGCTTTGACTTGGCCTGTTGATTCAGTGTGAAAATAAATAATCCAGCCTCAATCCAGCTTATATGTAATTTTGGCTAGATCAGCAATCTCCTGTATTCTCTTCCTGGATGCCTGCTGTGCGGCTTCTCCTTATAAAAACTATTATTTAGCTTGAATATTTGAAGGAAATTTACTTCTCACAGTTCTCTTCATGTTTTGCTATTTTTCCCAACACATGTATGATGTGCATCCTGAAATTTGAATTTTTCCTTAAAAAAAATTATTGTCCCATGAAGATACTAAATTTTATTTGAAAGTTATTCTTTAGCTTATTTCCACAGAATATTTGAAACATCTCCTTCAGCTACAACACTGAAACATGAACAGGGCTGGGGAATATAGCTTGGCAGTCTAAGCTCCCAGCAAACTCAAGAACCCAGGTTTGACAACGGCATGGCATGCAGTGCGGGCCCTGGAACCCCAGGAGCGCTGTGCCACCCTGAAACCAGGTGTGGCGGCACATGCCTGCGATCCCAGCACTGGGGAAGCTGAGACAGGAGGAGCAGGATAAGTCTGAGCTGTGTAGTGAGGTCTTACAACAAAAAAATAAAAGAGCAAAAAAATGAACAAAATGACAATGGTTTGAAACACTTCACAATGATTATCTTGTCTTATCATTATGAATCCAAATTTTTTTTGTCTTTTTGAGACAGGGTCCCACTATGCGATTCAGGCTGCATGGCTGGGCCACTTTTGTAGCCGAGGCTGGTCTCCAACTCGCACCAATCCTCCTGCCTCAGCCTCCCAAGTGGTGGGATTACAGGTGTGCCACCACACCCGGCTCCAAATATTTTTAACAGAACATATTTTTATTTTCTTCTGTAAAAGCCTTAGTACTCATCTTTCATACTGACAGCTGGCATGCTTGTCTTAAATCTAATCACCAAATTATTACTTGCTGCGAAAGAATATTAGCATGCTCAGATTCGTGCTAGTACATTATAGTTCTTATCATACAAATACTATTTCAACTCGGTATCCCAATTATGTCAACCTTACTGCTTCAAACGAATAATTAATGCCATCTTTTATAAAAAGCAGACTCTTAAGGTTTTTGTTTGTAAACAGGAAACAAAGCTTTGAAATATGCAAACAGTGTGTCTACTCATAGCGTTTTTTTTCAACACACAATGCATGGATAATAACTCGTGAAATATTCTGCATGTTCTGTAAATGATGTCACCGTTTTAGCAGTATTAGGTTGTGTGTGTAGAATTATACGAGGGGACATCTCATTGGGGATCCAATTAGAATACTTCAATCTTGCGACATGTTTTACAAACTATAACAAGGCAGAATGACCTACTAAAATGCCTAGGCATTGCACGTTCGTTAACACCAGCACACATTCATGCAAACACTTTCTTCCTCCTTTTGGTCCTTTCTAGAAAGAAGATTCATTTTGGTAAACACAAAAGCTTTTTAAGAGAGGCAATCGCCAACACAGAGTTGTTCCAGGGATCAAATTGTCTATGATCTGTAGAACAAATACGAACATAGGCAGACGTGTTGAAAGAAATGATAGCGAAGCTTAAGATCCTGTTTACGATAGATGAAAAAATGGGGGATTCTATGTCTGAAATGTGCAAATTCCAATCCAGACCCATTCTGGAGAGGACTTTCGAGATGGAAACTTTCCTGGAGAATGCAGGACAGATTTTGATTCCTCTTTGGAAGTTCTGAGACCGGCAGGAGGTGAGGTCAGCGGAGCATTTGATTGCTTACAATGACAAAGAAATCTGGGTCTGAGGTCCCACGACATAGTTTAGCGGGCTGAACGCCTGCTCGGGCAAGCTCAGGGTCTCTGGTTTGATCCCCGGTGCTGTCTGCCGCACCAGCCCCATCCCCAAGGTACCCTGAACCAGCCACGGAGTCCAGGCGTACTGGCGTACAGCTGTAATCCTGGCGCTGGGGAGGCTGAGAACAGGAGGATCACTACAAGTCTGAGCTATGTCACGAGACACTGTGACAAGAAAACTTGAGTCTTCTTCAAAATTATTGCCAAAGAAACATTATCCTGCATGTCAGAGGAATGGAAGGTGTTTAAAGGCTTCCATGGCAGATCTAGGGACTGCTGGTGTATAGCAGGCTGCCCTTTTAGAATCAATCCAGCACCCCAGGTCTTAAGATGTCCTTAGACTGTGGAGATGGTAGAGTTAATATTACAGGGGAGCACAGGAAGTAACCTTTCTAAATATCTTAGGCTCGATGAAACTGACAATGCATTCTAAAGAATACAGTGTCAGGCATGCCTGATATAACCATCCAATGGGGGTCTACAAGCCTTTGCTTAGTACAAGGCGAAATTCCAGCCTCCCGTAGAGCTAGTCTGAAAGTCTTTCTTTCCTAGACTAGATTTTGCAGTTGGTCATATGGCCAACCCATTCATCACTCTCTTTTTCTTTCTCTTTAAATTTTCCTTCTTTTTATTTATTTATTTATGTATTTATGCATTTGGTACTACACAGCTTGAGCTCGTAGTGAACCTACTCTCGCAGTCTCCCCAGGACTGGGATTACAGGTGCATGCCCCTGTACCTGGTTTCGATGGCCAGCTCAGCGTGCAGGCTGCCACTGCCTGTGGTACTGGGGATTGAATCTGGGTCCTTGTGTTGGCTGCGCAGGAGCTTAGACTACCATGCTGTCTCCCCAGCCCCTTCTGCAACCAAGTCTCATTGTTATTTCTTTCTCATGAAAATTAATTTATAAAATAAGACCAAGTGGGGACACATAGCCTTTGACAAAGCCAGATCTCTCTTTAAAAAATGGTTCGCTTGTCATAATGAATAGTGTGATAGAAATTAGCAGCTATTTTTTAAATTTAATTTATTTTGAAGAGTCAAAAAGAGGAAGCAGAAGCAAATAGAAAAATTAATTGTTGTTACATTATCTATGTTTAACATCAAATTTGTTGCTCAGATTAACAGACATAGTTATGCAAGTTATGCAGTTCAAATGATTGAATATTGGTGCTTGCATTCGACAAGCCTTATTTTTCCTTGTTTTTTAAGGATTGATTTTCTTTTTAATTAATTAATTGTTTGCTTGCTTATTTATTTATTTATTTTTGCAGAACTGGGGATCAAACTCAGGACCTTGCACTTGCCAGGCAGTCACTTGCACCCCTGAGCTATCTCCCCAGCCCTTAAGATTCATTTTAAAGAACATATAATAATTGAAGAGACATTAGAAAAAAATACACATTGAGAGGACCAAGAGGAGAGTTCAGCTAGGGGTTTTGCAGGCCACTTTGGTGGCCGGTTAGCAGCTACCTTACAAGCATATAGTTGCAGACCAAATGAACACTGGGAAAACTCCTGTGATTCAGAGAAATTCTTATCAGACAGGAGCAAGCTCTGAAGTTCATTTGTCAAAACCATGAAAAATATCATTCTTCCAACAGTCATACTGAGTTTAGAAAACCAAATTTCCCTCATTGGCCAGTATTTTATTTTATTCACCTTTATTTCTCAAAACTACACCTCTGTCTTAAACTCAGAATGCTTTCAAAGCGTATGTCCTGGAATCCATATTCACTTCGTTGAAATGTGTGGAGTGCTTCAAGGGGATGGATAATTTTAGCCATGAAAAATGATATAACGGGATAATGAAAAATGTTTAATTAAGATGAATTTATGTGTCACTTTATGCCTTGTGTTTGTCTGTATTGCCCCATGCAGCCACCTCCCTCTGTATTTCTGTCGTCTACATTTCTATCATTTTTACCCACCTCTCACCTTTCCACCTGTTTATATATCTATGTAGCCATTGCCTACCTCCTACCCATCTATGCCCCCTCCTGTCGATCAACCTAACTTCTCTTCTACTGACATCTCTCTGCCTATTTATACATCATCTATTATCTGCCTTTTACCCATGGGTTAGATTTCCATATACATCGGTATCAGTTATCTCTGTCAATCTGCCTACCCTGTCTGCCTGTCTCTAATCTCTCTCTCTCTGCCTCTCTCTGTCTGTCTCTGTGTCTCCCACCTGTCTGTCTGTCTCTCTTCCTGTCTGTCTGTGTCTCTGTCTCTCTCTGCCTTGCTCTGTCTCTCTGTCACTATCTCTGTCTGTATCTCTCTATCTCTGTCTCTCTCTGTGTGTCTCTTATTCCCTCTCACTCTCTGTCACTCTCTGTCTCTGTCTCTATGTCTTTGTGTCTCTCTCTCTCTCTCTCTCTCTCTCTCTCTCTCTCTCTCTCTCTCTCTCTGTTTTCTCTTAGGTTGAAGCTTCATTTCTATACTCTGTTTCTATACTCTGAACCGTTCCTTCTGGAGTTATAGACATCTCCCTGCCCTTACCTGCATCAACAGCTACACACTGTTGACAAGAACAGGTTAGAATTAAACATTTCACCTCATTCCGGCATGATTAGAAATGCTTATTGTAAGCACATTTTTCTCTTCCTTTTTCTTTCTTTGTCAGACTTGCCCACTGCTTTGGAAAAAACAATTGAATGTTTTCTGATGAACTAAACTTTTGAATCTCTCTCTCTCTCTCTCTCTCTCTCTCTCTCTCTCTCTCTCTCTGTCTCTCTCTGTGCATGTGTTTCTCTCTTCCTGCGTAAAATGGCAAACAATCACAAGGCACTGTACCTAAATCTGTACAGAACACATGCACAATGCAGAAATTATAGAGTTCAGCCTTGGAAGAGAAGGTGAAAAAGTAAGGAGAGAAAAAAAAGTTCAATGTCGACCCTGTACACTAGCAACACAAACCGAGTACAGAGTTAAATGTAAATGTAGATTTACATCTTCAACCTTCAGTACTTCTAGAAAGGATCAAGAAATAGCTGAAATCTACAGGCACCTAAATATTTCTTGCCAATGACAGAAAAACTGCATCTCACTTAAAAATGATAAATAATACAGCCATTATGAAAAATGTCAGCTCTTCGAGAGGTACCATTAGAAGACTACATCATGGAGCTTCAGACGGACAGGAAAGGTGCATCTGAAAAATCCTAATCTGTAAAAAATGCTCAAAGCTCAAATATGATGAATAGGAAGCGAACTGTCCAATTTAAAGTGGAAAAAAGAAATGAAATGTTGGAAAGGGTAAAGAAGTCTAGAAATGGCAGATGGGATATTTTACAAGTGATCCATTTACAACTCATTCAGAGCTATATGAGCATGGCAGTTCAGTCTCCTGGGCATGTGTGGTTTAAACACTTGTAGACTACTTTTTGGAAACCTGTCTCGAAATTCACATATATCACTGTGAAGGTCCTAGGTTCAATTTCTAGAAGTCTCCCCACCCCCCCAAAAAATGTCTCTGAATATCCATCAGAATGGATACAATTTTATTATTATTTATTATTATTTATTTATTGTCTTTTTGAGATAGGGTCTCACTATGCAGTTCAGGCTGACCTTGAGCTCACTTTTGTAGCCCAGGCTGGTCTTGAACTCACACTGATCCTCCTGCCTCAGCCTCCCAAGTGCTGGGATGACAGGAGAATGGATACAGTTTTAAATGCCCTCCTATGATAGCTATGATGGGGACATGAGCTACCAACTCCTATTTATCTCTCGTGAGATCTTACAGTTTAAATTTTTGGAAGTAGTGTCACAATTTCTTATAAATATCAAGATGTACCTATCTTATTGCACGAGTTACAATTGTTTCATTGCTGGGACCAAATACCTGGTAGATCAAAAAGAAAAGAAAGATTTATTTAGGTCACAGTTGGTGGAGATTTCAGTCCGTACTCGGCTGGCTCCATGGAGGAGCAGCACATGGCAGAGGGCAGCGATTCACGGTGGCAGAAAACAGCAGGAACAACTGGCACAAGCCGTAGCACTCTTCCCCCATCCCCTCAAAACCTCACGTGCATCCCTTTATGCAAACATCATCTCGGCTCCTCTCTAACGGTTGAGAAACTCCCAACAGTTTCAGCACCACTGAAATGTCCCAGTCCCAAGTCTCCTTCCAGGTCTGAGGCAAGCTCTCAGCTGTGAGCCGCTGTACAAAGGAAAAGTGAAACACATCTAATATTCAGTGCATAAAAGCTTGATCATCCCAAAAGGGACAAATATCAGGTCCCAAACATTGGGACCAAAGCAAGTTCTGCCTGGCCTCCCAGGTCTTCTAAAATCTTGGTGGACGCCTTCTTAACCTCAGAACTCCTGCATTCTGTCTGCACCCAAAACCAGTGTCACATGAAGGGTGCTCAGCTCAGCTGCCAGCTGGAGCAGAAGCCAGGATTTCTCTCCTTTTTGCCACAGGGGCCCAGTCCCTGGACAACTGGGCATCCTGACCCTGATTCGGAGGAGCAAATGCTCTGTGGCACTGCCATTCTAGAGCCTGGTGTGACCACTGCCTCCATTCTAGAACTGGTAGAAACTGGTTAAGACCAGTAGAGACCAGTAGGATTGGAACACTGCAGTGAGTATAAAAGCCTTGGGACGGACTCCTTCAGTGGGCAGCGTGCAGACGCTCTCAGCACACCTCCCCATCTGACTCTGGGACTGGCACATCTTGTGTCATATCTGCTCCTTCTATTATATCTGTTCCTCTAGTAAAACCCTGACTGGAACAGCCACGTAGGAGTTATGGTTCACTATTACCCCCTGCTTTCTAGAAAACTAAAAATTCTGTTGTTGTCTCTCATTTTCTTTTATCACTTTTTAAAAAAAAAAACTTTAGAGAGAATATAGTAATAATTAACGTGAAATTAGAAATGGTACATATTTAGAAGACCAAGAAGACAGGTGTTTCAAGCATGCTTTTTACTTCTATTTTTAAGACAGGGTCTACAGGGTCCACAGAGTCTCACTGCAATGGTTGGACGAGTACCGATTCTCCTGTTTTGAGACTCCCAAGAGCTGGGATTATAGGCATGCACCATTACCCCAGTCTCAATTGCAGTCTCAGCACGCCCCGGAGGAAGGGCTGGCACTGCGCAGGCCCACGGATCGAACCCCCAGCCGCTGCACTCTGCCTAAGCAAGTGCTTTAGTCCACAGAGCTGTTAGGCTGGCCCAGAGGTAAACACTTTTTTTTTTTTTTTTTTTGTACCAGGGATCAAACTCAGGACTTTGCACTTGCCAGGAAGTTGCTCATGCTGCTGAGCTATATCCCTAGCTCTAATATTTTTTAAAGAGAATGAAAAACAGTAAAAAAAAAAAAAAAAAAGTATTAGAAAAAATACAAAATTTCACTACACAGATGACAGGAATTGTACAACAGCTGTTATACTGCATATTATTATCTTCAAATTAGATGTACAGATTACCAGATATATGCATGCAAAATTGGTCAAATAACAAAGAAAAAAATTAAAACAAGAAAATAAATAAACATTAACTGTTTCTTTCAATAGACCACTACAAATATTTAACATTTTTAATGAACAATTTAATGGGTTTTTTTCTCCTGAAAAATTATTTAAAACTTTAGAACCTCTCTTGTGCTTTTTTCTTTTAAATATTGAAGCCTAGTTTTCTGGTTTGAACTCCTTCTGCATCTCACTCCGCCTACACATTGGGGTCACTGTCCTGTCTCAGCCTCGTAAGGGTGGGTGGAGGTCACACCAGCATCCTCCTGACAAGATTCTTGCTTATTTTTTCTGTCCAAGATTTTAGTCCTGTACCTTATCAACAAAGCTAACCCATAAACATAGCAGTATTTTTTTTTATAAATAAAGCACACAATAGTGGCCGGGGAAATAGTTCAGTAGAATAAGTACCTGCCTGGCAAGTTCAAGGTCCTGAGTTCATTCCTTGGTACAGCAGGAAGAGAGAAAGAAAGAAAGAAAGAAAGAAAGAAAGAAAGAAAGAAAGAAAGAAAGAAAGAAAGAAAGAAAGAAAGAAAAAAAAAAACACAAAAATTGTATTAATCTTACGTATACATCAGACTTTTCAGAAAAGTAAGAAGTCTGGGAAAACAGACAAGAAAGTGCTTCAGAACTCTTTAGAGAGGCTGGGCATGGTGGCACACGCCTGTAATCCCAGCAGTTGGGAGGCTGAGGCAGGAGGATCGGTGTGAGTTCGAGACCAGCCTGGGCTACAAAAGGGAGTTCAAGGCCAGCCTGAACTGCATAGCGAGACCCTGCCTCAAAAAGACAAAAAAAGAGAACACTTTAGAAAAACCAAGGTAAACTTATGAAGATACAAAGAAATCTCTGGTTTCTAGTTTCCAATGTGGTAAGAGAGACTATTCTGTCGAATTTCCATTTTTGCGCAAGTATTAAGGTCCTCGGGGTTGCTAGGAACACAGTGCGTTCTGATTTTTTTTTTATTATTTTAAGTTAACAGAATAGGAAAATCTATGAAGACAGAAAATAGCACAATGCTTGCCTGGACTTCAAGGGGAGAGTTTAAGAGGTGATCAGCCTTAGGCAGTTGGTTTGTTTACCTGTTTAAATATTATTCTTATTGATTCATCTTTGTCTTTTTGGGGACAGAGTTCCACTAGCAGTTGAGACGTGCCTGGGACTCACTTTGTAGCCGAGGCTGGTCTAGAAGTAGCTGCAACCCTCCTGCTTCAGCCTCCCAGGTCCTCAGACCACAGAACGGTGACGTCACACCAGGCTACAGGGCTATGTTTTGTGATCACAAAGTGATTTACATTTCACTGTTGGCCATGGCTCACCAACATGATCCAGGAGTTAAAATCTACCAAGACATCACAGCACCTTTACAGGATTTTTGGTCTGATACTCCTCGGATTAAATGACACCAACAAACCTAAGGGGTGCTGGTATAGAAAACCTTAGGTGACATTCATTGTGACTTAAACTTTCTGTGTTGTTAAAAGGACAACTTTAAAATTATGGTTCTTTGTCCTGGGCATGTTGGTGCACAGCTAAAACTCCGGCACTTGAGAGGCAGAGATAAAAGACTCTAAAACAGTTTTGGTTCAACCTAGGCCATGCAATGAGTTCAAAGCCAGCCTAAGCCCTGTGGCAAGATCTTGTCACCTATATCTGTACCTATGTCACAGTTCCTCTTCTCTTGTTGCTGGGACAAATACCCATCAACCAAAATGAAGGAAGAAAAGGTTTATTGAGCTCAGAGTTCCTGGAAGTTTCAGTCCATATTTAGCTGGCTCCAAGGCAGATGGGCACATGGTAGAGGGCAGCAGTTCATGGCGGTGGAACAGCAACAATGGCAACAGAGAGAGAGCATCAGAAATGGACTCTGTTCTGTCTCTATTATATTACATTCAGGCTCTCTGCCTCAGAATATCGACCTCAGGCCACATTCATAATCCCAGTAGTACTCACACCCATGATGTCATCCTTGAATCACTCGTAATCCCAGTAGATGATGAGTTAATTTCCAAATCTAAAAGTCCCCGCCTCATGACTGCATGAGACTTTGGGGGTACAACTAGACACAAATCTTAAGAATCTATCTCTGTCTCTATCTCTATTTCCATCTCTTTATCTATCTATCTATCTACCTATCTATCATCTATCTATCTATCTATCTATCTATCTATCTATCTATCTATCTATCTATCTACCTGTCTTCTGTCTTATCTGTCT
>PVKN010023530.1:0-14752 GCA_004027915.1 Capromys pilorides
ACCCCAAGGCCTCTGTTCTCACCCTGCAGAAGCTGGGCACCGCGCCTCTCGCGTCCTGGACGTAATTCTCCATCGCTGGCACTCTGGAGCTCGCAGCACAGCGGCGCCTCCCTGACCTCACTCCTGTGTTCTCAGGCTGTCGGTCTCGCACTGAGTCGCACCATCAGCCCCTCCCAGCCCCTGTGCGGGTTCCGTGGACTGAGCCACACGGACGGCTTGCCTGCATCTGCATGGCACAGACGACCTAGAGCACGATGCCTCGGCCTCAGGAGGCTACGCTTACTCTAACACCTCTCTTCCCTCCAACCCACTTCCTGTCTGTCTGCTCTCCAATATACATCCAGCTAATTCTTTTCTGTCTAGAGAATCTTGTCTAATATAGTATTCAACATACAAAACAGCCCCGAAAATACTGAAGGCCATTACAGAAAAAAGAATGAGAAAAATTTCATGCCTGCAATACAATTTCAGGACTCCAGGAGCTAAGGGAAGTTCTTGAAGCCAAAGGGACAACGCCACTCCGAGCACCGTGGAGGCACGCGGCCGCCTCCCCACAGGACGAGAGCCGCTCTCCTCATTCCTCATGGTCATCCTTGTTCTCAACACCCCTGCGAAGTTCCCTCTCAAGTAGGGGACTTTATTAGTAGGGTCTGAAATCACATATGTTATTACCAATGATTTTAGAAGAGAAGCCTCAGAAATCACTTACAGCTTCTAGAAAATTCTTTTTTTTTTTTTGCGGGACCGGGGTTCAAACTCACGAGCTTGCAATTTCCAGGGAGGCACTTGTGCCACAGAGCTATCTCCCTGGCCCCAAAAGTTCTTCTCTTTGTAGAGAACACAGGTCTATTATCGTAACACACACTTTGAAAGACAGCACTGGTGTGGGGGAAGCCACCACTGACTGCAGCCCCTCCCCATGGAGGGTGAGGCCAGCAGAAGCCCCGGACAGGGGTCTAGGAGGAGCCCATGCACAGGTTGAGAGGGAGGGGAGCAGAGAAGCCAGGGGTAAGCAGGACAGAGTCGGAGCCTCCTGTGGCAACTGGGGGCCTTGGTCAGGGGGTGAACACGGGCACGTGGGCCAGGAGCTGGGTGCCACCCCGCAGAGTGTGCAGGGCAGGGCAAGGGAGCAATCGAGGTTATCTTGAACTGGCAGATGTCACTGTATGGTGGCCTTGCCCAAGAAAGGGCGACTCTGGCCACCCTCTCACCAGACAAAGAACTGGAGATGGGTGAGGTCCTTTCAATATAGTAAGAAAAAGTGCCAAAAAACTGGTACATTTCAAAGGCAACGGATTTTCTCTTCTGGTCTCTTAGACAAATTTTGCCTGTGGCTCCTGCTCTCTACTGTTCAAGTGGACCCCAAAGCTGACACCACGCATGTTCACCTCTGCCCTCACGCCAGTCACCATGGTAAAGCCCCAGCACCCTTCCCAACTCTCCCGACTCCCTACAAAATAAACAGATGTCTAGGGCAAGCCCAGGGAGGTGACACAGGCAGGGAGCGGTGGCCACAGACGCTCAGCGCTGCGCTGCAGAGCGACCTGAAGAATCAGAGCAGATGGCGCCCTGCGGTCATCGCCCAGGTCAGGGCCGCAGCAGTTTTCCCGGTGTTAGAAGAGCCTAGATGTTTACAGCAGCAGAAATGCCTCACCGTGTCCAAGTTAACAGCTAGGGGCATTTGTAGCTTGTGACTATTTGCTATCAGCCTTTAAAAGTGTCAAACTGCACAGTCAAGAAAAAATCCTGACAAACTGATCAAAGAAAATCCATGGCCATAAGAATTAATATGCAAAGCTCCCACTTGGAAGGTCTGTATTGGATTCGAGAAAACAGATTATGTAATTGTAAGCAGAGCAAACAGCCTTTGTCAGTCCAGGAAGGCGCAAGTAGAGGGAAAATGAAGTTCCCAGCTTAGAATCAGGACCGAAGCAACCCCCTGTGAGGGGTCACAGGAAATCACCCCAGGGGTCAGGAAGAGGAATGCAGAGGCTGGATGTGTATTTCAGAGCTAAAGTGCATGCTCGGAATTCAAGGAGGCCATGGGTTCAATCCCCAGAAGCACAGAAAAATAAATGGGGACAATCATTAGAGGAGAATCCTGAAAAATGCATCGTTGGCCTTATGTTAAGATCAAAGCATGGGCTGAGGAGAGAGCTTAAGAGTACAGTACAAAACAGAAAGAAAAAAAGAAAGAAAGAAAGCAAGCACACACGCATGCACGCACAGCAATATTCATCTTTCTATTATTTTAACTTGGGGGTCAAAAACCTCCCAATAATAGAATAAAACTACAAATCAAAAAAGAAAATAGCAAAGTCCACAACAATGTGGAAATTAAACACTACTCTTAATCATTACTGGATTAAAGAAAAAAGTTAGAAAATACGTTGAGACATACAAAAATGAAACCATATTTCCTAAGGAACATAGAGAGCAGGACTAAGAAGGAAATGTAGAGTTGTAAACAATTAAAAAGAAAATAAAATAAATCAACCATCTAAATTTAGTTAACCAGAAAATGGAAAAGCAAGCTAAGCCTAGAGGAAGCAGAAGCCAGTGGAAGGAGACAATGAAGACTGGCGCAGAGATAAAGGGCACAAAAACATTTTTAAAGCGGAAAATCAACAACACTAAGAGTTCTTCAGAAAGATTTACCAAAGCAATTAACTACTCTGATTTAAAAGAAAAACTACAAATAATTAGATCAGAAGTAAATAAGGGGGCATCAACATTAATTACTGGAATGAGGGTATGTCCCGGAGCGCTGACCACCTGCACAGCAGCGCACTGCGTGACCCGGATGCAGTGGGGCTTTCTGGAAACGCTCAGCCTTTCGAGGCAGAATCGGGAAGAAGCAGAAACCTCGGCAGAGCTTCGCTACTGAAGAGACTGCAGCAGTGCCCAGAGTCTCTGGAGCACAAGTCTAGGGCCAGACATCTCCCTGGAACATTCCAGCACACTTTTTAAGAAAGTAATTGTCAGTCTTCTCCACAATCCCTGAGATTCCTAAAGAGAAAGAACACTTCTTAACTCAGGACATCAGGCCAGGCTTTTTCTCATACAAAAATGAGACAAAGAGACTATGAGAAAACTACAAACCAATATCCTTAAAGAATACTGATGCAAAAATCCTAGAGGAACTACTAATCAAGCCACACCCAGCAATACATCAGAAGAATTACAGGTCATAAGCAAATGAGACTGATTCCTAGAAAGTTAGGAGCAATCAACATGTAGAAACCAATCAGTGTAATACAACATTGCGACAAAATTAAGGGGGAATCATCACACGACTGCTTCAATTCATACAGTAAAAGCAGTAGACACAATGCAACACTTCATGCTGGAACTAGGAACAAAGATGAGGACTTCCAGTGAAAAATGCCACAGCTAACGTAGTAGTACAGAACAAACATTTCCTCTACTATCATTAAACAGACATGGATGCCCACCTGCTTCTGTTCACTGCGCTGCCAAGACTGCTAGCCAAAGTAGTTATTAAAGAAATAAAAAACTCAAAATGCATACAAAAGAAACCTCAAACCACAACAGCATTCCACCTGGCACCAGTCAAAACTACTATCATCAAGAATTGAAAAAAAACTAAACCAATGAATGCCAGCAAGGATGCAGAGGGAATAAACCCTTCTACCACGCTTGTGGAATGTGGAAATCGTATGGAGCTCCCTCAGAACACTGACGGAGCTCCACCTGCTGAGCTCCACCACCTCTGGGCGTGCATCCAGGCCAATGCCAGTCTGCACACCATACAGGGACCTCCTTACCCACGTGCACCGTGGCAAAGTCCACAACAACCAAGAAACCAGCACAGAAACACCCACCTGCAGACGAACGGAAAGGAGAATGTGACAAACAAACACAGTGGAGTGTGAGTCTGCCGTAAGGAGAAAACAGTTTTTGTCATTTGCAAGAAAAGGGCTTGCGCAGAATGAGCCAGATTGAGGCACAACTACTGCACCCTTTCCCTGACACAGAATCTAAAAAAGCTGGCATGAGCGTAGAAGGGAAACTCCTGCTCCACGAGGCAAGGGGCTGAGGGGGCAGGGTGTGAGGTGAGAGCCGAGAAGGTGGACAGGAGCCAAGTGTGTCACACACACACTGAAGCCTCCACGGGAAATTAGCGGGAGGGCGGGACAAGGGGCAGGATGGCGGCCAGAGAGAACAGGAAGTCAACGCACGTCTGTGCGTGCACAGATCTGCCCGTGCCTCCAAAGCTGGCACCCAGCGAGCCCTTCCAAGCAAACAAAGCCACCAGAGTTGGAGAGGCCAGATTCTACCCTGAAACCAAGAGAGGGAAAGAGGGGAGGAAACGGAAGACGTGGGGAAGAGGAGGCAGCGAAACAGCAAACACCCAACCAGGGTGTCTGGGCTGAGCTCTGTGGCCGCCAGCTCCTAATGCCTCAGGGGGCCCTGATCCAGCCTCACAGCCTGTGGGACCTGTCACAACGTACCAATGGCTCCTGCCACCACACGTTACACAGAGACACAACCTCCCTCTCAGGGTCACAGCCTTCATGCTAATAAGGTTATTTCCTCATCTGTCTTTGAATTCCCTTTTGTTGTCAAACGAAGGCTGTAAAAATGAATGGTAAACTTCATTCAGTTGAATCTCATTGAGATAAAAAAGGTAACAATCAAATGAAGCTTTTTAGGAAATGCAACAGGCTTCTGTTATTAAAAGCCAATGTCTTACAAACCTTTGTGGAAAATAAGCCCACACTGAGCAGTAAGCAAGGCTGAAGATGCCACTACAATGAACTGCAAGTTTTAGAGAGGAGTAAGTATAATTAGAATGAAAATGTAATTAGAAAGCATCACACAGGTCATCTCAGCAGCACTGCTGAAAAGGAGAAAAAAGGGAGGGAAAACTTCTGAATAGTGAATATTTTTCATAGGAGTCAAACAGCTCTTCCAAGATCAGGAGAGAACTAGCAGCCACGCCACCCAAGCACAAGACGGGTGCCGGGAACCCGGGCTGCCTAAGGCACTGCAGCCTGTTCCGACTATGGACTTACTTGGCATGCTTTCTCTACCCCTCTCCAGCACCAGACCTGTGAAAACTGCCAGAGGCCTAGTCCCGCACTGCAGGACGAATGCGCTGCCATGCTTCTGGGTCGTTAACTTGTCCAGTGCTTGAGAGGGCTCTACCCATGAGTAGTAACCAAGGTTCTCCTCTTCCTCTTTCTTTACTAAGCAGAATAATAATACAATATAACAATAGTGGTGGTGAGAATATTTTACAGGAATCCTTCCTTAGTCATAGCACTTGCTTTGGATAAAATGGGTAGACAACAGATTTTTCCAGGTTTTTTTTTTTTTTTCTACTAAGGAACTCAAGGTAAAATAATAAAAGCATAACCCATCCCAGGCATATATGAGGAAAACAGTCAATAACATATTCAAATACGAAGAGGGAAATAATTGTGACACGTTCTCTTTCTGAACCAAACTTTTTCCATTCTCCAAGCTCAGTTATTGGCCATATCCCCAAGAATCTTGCTAAGGCAGGTAACTCACGAACCGGACTTCAGGAGAAACCCTGTTAGACGATCCCCTCCCCCTTGCTCTTTGGTATAAAATTCCACTTTTCCTTGTTATATGTGGAGTTGGGCTCAGTTCTGTGTTTGCCAGCTTTTTGAGGCTAGGATGAAATGTCTAGGGTGTATCTGTCCACACTTGTACAGGTCCAGCCCATGTCAGCCCACCCCAAGACAGAGACAACAGGGAAGTGGGTGGTGCCCGACAGCTGAGTGTCTCCTCAACTCCAGAAGGCAGCAAGACAGAGAAGGAGATCAAGAAGACGTATGCTCCTCAAGGCCATGTCGCCCATGACCACTTCTGTCACCTAGGTGCCACCTCCTCAATGAAAATCAGTGGTTTCAAACTCCAACCCTCACAAGGCCATCGCTGACCACTGCAGCACCAGCGCCCAGCCCTCGGTACACAGGTCTTTTTGAGATGCTTCATATTCAAACAACACAACTGTGCTTGGCTCTATTTTTTGCCACTTTGACAGGTCCTGTGCAAGGCTTTTCTTTATCATGTTATTGTCCAGCTTTAGTTTTTGTTTAAAATATGAAAGCCGAGTCCTACTTTAAAATTTGTTATGTCACTGCTCTCACATAAATATAGAGAACTTTAAATGTTGCATTCTATTTATAAACGTATGAAAGATTTTTTGAAATACTGATTAAAATAAATGTTTACTTAGAATACAAAATAAAATAAAATGACATGCAAAAGTACATTGTAGAGACTGACTTTAACAGGCCTGAAATTACCCCTAGTCACTTTTCTGGAAGGAGAAATATTCCATCATAACTTTAATGGGTCATCAAAGAATGAAACAAAATTATTGATAAAGGCAACTGTGAACACAGAGCAGAGGGGTTCCAGGTGGTTTGCAGCCACCTTTCAGTAGTATTCATTGCCGAGACTGACGAACTGCAGGCTGCCTCTTCATTCTCCTGGTGACTTCTGTCACTGTGCAAAAGCTTTTTAACAAGATGAGATCCCAGTTGTGGACTCTTTGTAGTATTTCACTTGCATTGGGGTTTGGTTCATCAAATCTTTCCCTAAACCCAGGTCTTTAAGAGTTGTGCATAATCCATCTACCAGCTGATCAAGTGTTTCTGTTGCAATATTTAGGTCTTTGGTACATTTTGACTTTAGCTTAGTGCAGGGTGATATACGTGGGTCTTGTCCTCGTCTTAAGCATGTGGAAAGCCAGTTATTCCAGCATTGCTTATTAAAGAGGCTACCTTTCTTCCAATGAACATGTTTGGCCCTTTGTCAAAGATAAGGTGGCTGAGTGTGTCTGAACTTATTTTCTTTACCCTCTGATCTGTTTCATTGACTTTGAGTTCTTATTTACATTTGAGTAAGAAACTGAGAGATTCACGCTGCTTTTATCACAGTAACTCTGTGGTAAAATTTGAATCCAGGGATTGTGATGCACCCTGCTTTTTCTTTGTTGCCTAGATTTGTTTCTGCTATTCTAGGTCTTTTCTAGTTCCAAATGAATTTTAAGAATCTTTTGTTTAGTTCCGTGAGGTATGCTAATGGTATTTTAATTGAGATTGCATTCGATCTGTATAACAATTTTGAGAGCATGCCTATTTTTTTCTTTTTGTTCTTCCTACCCAATAGCAAGAGATGTTTCCATTTTCTGATATCCCTCTCTGACATCTTCTTTCAGAGTACAGTAGTTTTCAATATCTACATCTTTTACTACTTTTGTTAAACTTATTTTATGAAGAATAAATAAAGAATTGAAACAAATTAGACATTCCCCAAATTTAAAAAACTGATCCATAAATGAGCATTGGAAATGAGTGGATACTTTCCAGAAAAGAAGAAGTGCATGTGGCAAATACAGACACGAAAAAATGTTTGACATAACTGATCATTCAAGATATGCAAAGTAAAACAACACTGAGATTTCATCTCACCCAGAAAGAAAGGCTACAATCATCAAGAAATAAACCAATAACAAATGCTGACGAGATCATGAAGGGAAGGAAATCCCTCTCCCCTGTTAGTGGGAGTTCAGAACAGTAGAACCACTGTGGAAATCAGTGTGGAGACTCCACAAAAAACTAGGATTCATGGTCCCATTTGACCCAGCTATTTCCCTTCTGACTATCTTCCCAATAGAAATAGAAGTAACATACCACAACAATATACATGCAGTCATGTTTATAGAGACAGAGTTTGTAATAGATAAATCTCAGAAACAACTAAAACACCCATTAACCAGTGAATGGATAAAAAAAGATATGTTTTTTTAATGCAATGGAGTACACTCGGCCATAAAGGATAAGCTTGAGGTCTTTCTAGGTAAATGGATACACCTTAAAGCCATACTCACGTGAAACAGATCACACATATGTGTAAATACTACATAATTTCACTGGATTGAGAAACTGAAAATGTAAAGAAGGACCAAAATATATGGTAGATATTGTGAAATAGGAAGAAATTGCTCAAAAGAAAAGATGAAATGGGTGACAGGAAAAGGGGAAAATAAAAAGATGAGGAAAAAAAGGATAAAATGGAAATATAACTCTGTATGCGAGAGGAGCAGGGGTTGAAGGGAAGGGAAGGGAGAGGGAGAGAAAAAGGGCCCATGACACACCACATACAAACGCAAGCTCCCATGATGCCTACGGTCATTGTGTATGTACAAATTGTGCCAACAAACAATAAAAATCAATGTTTTCTTAAAAAACAAAATTTACTTTTCAAAGAGATTCCAGTGAAGAACTCTTCAGAATAAAAAAGAAAACTACTTGTTTGTATCATTTTATAGATATCATCATATATATTGTGGAATAAAGCAAAGCCAGACTTAAGTCAGAAAGTGAGATTTTTCACCATAAAAGACAGCAAATGGCAGCCATATAATTGATAATGTTAAGTTAAATCAAGTAGTCTTAACTGTGAACTTCTGATGTATTTGTCTTAAAAATACATATCATCAGATTACTGTACTGAAAGTGCTAGAAACAATGTACAACCTAGTGGCAATGCATCACCCAAGAATTCACATCATAGCCTCTGTTTACCAGTAAAGAAAACCAGGGATATTAGTAAATTATCATTCTACTTGTGGAAAAAATGTACAAGAAAGGCCCAGAATATCTGGGCATAATGGAATGCAAAGAATCTATTAGCAACTATTGAAAATATATCAAAAGGACTTAGAAGAAAATTTTAAGATCTTTCCATTAACTAAAGATAAGTGGGTTTTTCAAAAACAGTGACTGCAATGAATTGAAATAGATCACATATACTTACCTTTTATTCTTAGATATTTTTAAATGCATTGTTTATCTTTAAAAAAATAATAAGCTCCTTTTTTACCATCCTTGCAAATAATAAAGTGAGAACAAATTGAAGTCTGCATCCACCAACAAATTGTACTTCAGGATATCAAAACAAACAATTGATAAAACCTTTATAGAAGTATCACACTCTGCTACTGAACATATTTCAATCATGTAGAATACTGCATCCTAGATCAGATTTTAAATTTTAATAAACTGGCTCTGGTGGAAAATGAATATCACCGAGAGCTATTTCTTAAAGCAGGAGGCAGGAGTCCAAGGAGCCGCTGGACCTTAGCGAGCGCACCCTAACCTCCGCCTGACAGACACGGCTGCCGGCAAATCCTCCACACACTGCCCGATACGTTATCTCCTGGTGTTCTAAGGAACAATAACATTTGGATGCATTTATCACATGGGCTATAAGGAGACCAGAAGGGCCATAAGCGAATTTAAAAAACAATTACAACAACAAAAACGAACATGAGGGAAAGGAAAACAAACATAAACAATTGGGAGGACAAGGGATCCTGGAGAAAACATAATGCACAAAGAAATCAAGCAAAATAAACTATGATTAATAATTGCAGAGAAACACAGTATTGTTTCAAGATAAAACAGTACACTCCGTGTCTTAGTCTGTTTTCTGTTGATATAAAGAAAGACCACAGAAATGGAAATTTACAAGTCAGACATTTGCTCAGCTCAAGCTCTGGAGGCTGGTGCTAGAGCAGGGCAGGGCCTTCTTGCAGCTCTGTGACACAGCAGATGATGCCATAAAAAAGGGACAGAACAAATGTGCTGCTTGTGTGTCACTTCTGCTTGCAACAAAGCCGCTAACACCATGGTGGAGACTCTGCATTAATGGCCATCCTCAGAGACACAGCTTGGAGAATCCGCAGGCATGGAGCATAGTCACAGGGGCTGTGACATGACAGGAGCCTTGGCACCATGCACTGCTGGAGGCAGAGAACACCGTGAGCCCCATGAAGGGGCAGAGAATGCCATGAGCCCTGTGAAGGGGAAGGTCTGACGAGTGAGCTGTTCTGTCAGTGGGGAACGCTCCCGGCCAGACGAGTGGGCTTTCCCTCAGGATTCGCACCAGATTCCCAGGGTAAAGATCCCAACAGGCCCACGGCTGCTTCTTGAATGGGGCAGTAACTGCTTTGGGGCACACAGTGTATTCCCATCACAAATTCCTATTCCAAGAGGTGACTTCAGAAGAACACAGCAGCAAACTGTCTGACACAGAGGAAGAGGGACGGCAGGGTGACTGCCACACTGGAGCTAGGGCAGACAGACACCTATGGTACCATGTAACCGAGAGACAGGCCCACTGCAAGGTGAAGAAGGAACCAAAAGCATCCTAAAGGCTTTATTACCCTCACAGAGCTACCCTACGAGAAAGTCCCTGTGTAATGGAGTGTTATGGCCGGTGCCTAGTTGTTCCCCCAAAGCCTCATGCAGTCCTTGGGAAAGGCTCTAAAGTTTGTGATTAATTCACGACCCAATGCTGAAGCTGTCAGTGTGACAGCTATACCTGCGCTGGGGTGAGCACTGTGCACTACAATGACTGGAAGGGAGAGAGGCTCCACAGGTGCCACAGGTGCTTCCCTCTCTCTGCTCTTTGCTGTTTTCCACAGCCATGAACAGCTACTCTCTGCCATGTGCCACTCTTCCTTGGACTGAGCATGGACTGAAACCTCTGCTAACTGTAAGCTAATTTTGGGTGTTGAGTATTCTGTCCCAGCAACGAGAGAAAGGTAACTGAGACAGACTTTGATACTAGACCAAGTGGGGTCCTTGCTGTTACTATATACCTGACCATGTGGAATATGAGCCTTTGGGAATGGTTTATCGGATAAGACAGGAAGAACTCAGAGATGTCAGCTACCGCAGAAGCACTGGAATGCCTTCCGCTATTCTGTATGGGAGATGCTGGTCAGAGCTCAGAAAATCAGAAGGCTGATAGAAATCCTGCTTATAAGGCCCAGCCTGGGAGGGTTCTGCTGGAAAGAAGGAAGGCATTGGTTGTTGAACTCCATATGATGTGTGCTATGCCTTGGCAGAAAGTCTGTCTACATTTGGCTCATGTCCAGACACTTTTCCTGAGACTGAGATCAAGCATGGTGGACTGATTAATCTTACCAAAGAAATTTTAAGGCCCTTGAATGTTCAGGAAGTGGTATAAATATTATTGGGGGAGTTCAGTCAAATTTATATTGAAAATCAAGAGAAAACAGCCTAGAAGGAAGATTTAAAAAGTGAGCTTAGCCAGAAAGGAAGCCACGACAAAGCCATAGAATGCTAAGACAGAGCTGAGAGGATCTCCATAGTCAAGAAGGAAACAGAACATAAAGGATGGCCTGAGGGTATCCCAGGAGGCGGCAGGTCTCCACCCTTTACAGCCTAAAAACTGCAAAAGGGCAACACTTTACTGCGAGGAGAATGTCACAGAGTGCCATTTTCCAGAATGGCAGTGGCAGCCACACCGGGTTCCACAGTGGTGGCAGCACAGAGAATTTGTTCCTCAGAATCAGGGTCAGAGTGCTCAGTGATCCAGGTACTCGATCTCTACAGCCAAGAGAAAAGAAAACCTGGCCACTGCTCCCATTGGCAGCAGCCCTTGACACCATCCACACGGCACTAGTTTTAGGTACAGGCCGAATGCAAGAGTTCTCAGCTTTAGAAGGCTTCCACCTTGATTTCAGAATGCGTGGGAGCCCAGGCAGTGTGTCCCTGAGAGGGCAGTATGTGGAGCAGAGAGTGAGAAGCCTAATATGCAGTGGAAACCCCAGAAGTCTGCAAAGGCCAGGAGCATGGATTGTCTGAGGAAAGTTGCAAGGAGGGAGCAAAGCCAGCCCAAGAGAGAAGCCATGGGAGCTACAACCAGCAGAAGTGCCACAAAAGGGAGCCACACAGAGCTCACAATTTACTACAGATTGCTTCAGACGTTCCACAGGAAACCACAGGACCTACTGTTTGCCCTTCTGGACTTTGGACTTGCTTTGGTCCAAATGCTTTGTATCCTGCTGTTTGTATCTATTGGAACAGTGATGTTTCTCTTGTGACATGAAATGTTGAAAGTGTTTAACTTTTCACTTACACAGAGGCTCACAGCTAAGAGTTTGCCTTAGATCTTGGAGGAGACTTGGGACTTGGACTTTTCAGAAATGCTGAAACTGTTAGGACTTTGGTAACTCTTAGAGAGTTGGCTTTTGCATAAAGGGATGTGCATGAGTCTTTGGGGGTCCAAGAGCAGAATGATATGGTGTCTGATTCTTCCCTCCCAAATCTCTCTCAGTCACTGATGCAGCTTCTAGAGTTTGTGATTAATTCATGATGCAATGCTGGGATTATGAGTATGAGTGCTACCCCCGCCCTGGGCTGGGTAATCTGAATTACAATGTAGGGAAGGGAGAGAGGCTTGCTAGATACCGCAGCTGCCGCTCCTTCCTTGCTTTTGCCTGTTTTGTGTAGCCATGAATGGCCTCCCTCTGCCTTATGCTGCTCTGCCTTGGAGTCAACTGACCATGGGCTGAAACCTCCCCTGACTGTGAGCAAAATAGAACTTTCCTTCCTTAATTTTGGGTGTTGGATGTTTTGTCCTAACAATGAGAGAAGAGTAATCGAGACAGGTGCAGGTAGTGGACAGGATGAAGATGGTTCCCTAGGACAGTATGGAGAAAAGCCCCAGAGTCAAAGCAGAGATTAAAAGAAGGACACTCCAGGCTTGAAGCCTCTACTGATGCAATCAGTGGCCACCTTTTCAGCAGCTATTTCTCTTCCCAAGGTTTTAAAAGGTGAAAGATTTATATGATCTGAAGAGAAACTACAGTATGTCTTCCTAAGTCTTTAGTTATCTATGGTAAACAGTGATACAAAAAAGCAACAGAAAATTCCAGAAGTAAACTTATCGTAAGTTTTACACTGTATATCATATAAATATCTTAGGAAAAACTTGTCCTGTCCATTCCCCATGAGTGCTTGTCTATTTATCTGGTGATGATGATAGTCATCATGCTACTCACCAGCATTCACTTAGTAGCTGTCTTAGTTATTGGATCAACTGTCCCAACCATGTGAGAATTGCAGTTCTTGTGGTCAATCCTTAGGTAGTAACCTCACATTAAGTTACAACTCCCACTTCTTTCACCTCAGTTCATGTTATCACCCAGGCATTGTATGAAGCCACAACCTCCAAGAAGGATATGTATACGAGAGACAGTGTCCTATTTTATTATTATTTATTATTGCACAGTACTTACTGTGCCCAACTTACAAGTTACCCTCCATCACATTATGTGTATGTGTATAAGAACACAGTACACAGAGATTTTGGTAGCACTCATGGTGTCAGGCACCCAGTGGGAGTTCTGGAAAGTATCCCATAGGGATGAAGGAATTTGAAATAACTATGATTAACATGTCAAGGACCCTAATGGAAAAGCAGATGAAATGCAAGAACACACATAGCAAAATGGGAGCACCAAAGATGAACAGTAAGTAAATCCCGGGGTGAACACCCACGCAAATGAATTAAGAATTCTTGGAGAAGTTTGAGAGCAGTCCCAAAACAAGTGAGGAAGGCTCAATGGAGTTATACACACATAAGCGCAAAGTTGGCAAGCTGACGCGGAAGGGTGGGGTGGACGAAAACTAACCCTGAGTACAACATCCAAGAAACACAAGTGGCATGGGGTATCAGTACAACACACACACACTGCTTGAGTTCCAGAAGACAGAATGAAGCAGAAAAAAAAAAATTTAAATAATGGCCAGAAAAACACTTCCCAAAATTAGTGAAAGACACCAAACGATAGATCTAGGAAGCTCAATGAAGATAATACCAAAAGGCAAACCTTGACATTCTTCCTACAACTGCAGAATGTAAAAGAAAATGAAAAATATTGAGAGAAAGTGAGGCTCAGGGTGGACGTGGCAGAAACAACACCCTGAGAGCTGTGAGGAGTTAGAATGCACATCTCGTTAGAAGCCACGCAAAGAAGAGTGAAAAGAAATACTCCACGTGTTGAAAGAAAATAACCCACCAGTTAAAATTGTACATCCAAAGCAATTAGCTTTTCAAAGTGATAAAACAGTGCTTTCCAGTCTAACAAAACTGAAAGAATGCATTGGCAGCACATCTGTCCTATAAGAAACATTTTTTAAAACTTCACAGCCAAATATATATGTATAAAGCAGAAATTGAGATCTATATAATCAAAGGAGAGTCTTAGAGAAGCAATTTTAATTTAGGTAAAACACTGTATCATTCACTGTTAGCTAAACAGACCTAATGTAAGCTAGACATAAAATATATAAGAATCATGAGCTTCCAACGGCCTCCACAGTCGGGGTGGAGGCGTGCAAAGGGTCTGGCTGCACACTGCAGAGCCAAAGGACCGAGGAGCTCACTGCAGCGTCCCACGCGAGTCTGTATCAGGAGGCCCAGAGGTCTAAACCGGAAGGCTGACTGGTCTGTGCTGGAAGCCAGAAGACAGCATCCAAGGTGAGGGTGAAGCCAGAGCCCCGAGAGACGACAGAGGCAAGCCTCTGCTCTGCATTTCCCCACACGTCACTCCCTGTCTATCATTTCCCGGTACGTCACTCCCTGTCATTTCCCAGTATGTCATTCCTCGTCTATCATTTCCCATCATATCATTCTGGAAACAGTCTTCCCTAGCTTGGGTCTTCCACATCTAGAACTATGAGGATCCACTTTAGTTGGGTCTTCTTACCCAAAGTGACACAATCAGTAACCAGCACAAATACAAATTTTTTCATCATTTTTAATAGTTCTAATATAATTTTGAAAAAAAATGAAACAAAATATTGAATAATAATGTTTAGCATACAGATTAGTTAAGTTAATGACAGAGCATGGAGCATAGGAAGGT
>PVKN010023531.1:0-14752 GCA_004027915.1 Capromys pilorides
CTAGGTTGATGGTACAGGAAGCTTTATTTACATTAAGTTTTTTGGATCAGCTGCCAGATGGATCTTCTGCTACAGACCGTCACTGGACAAGGGAAGTGAGTGTTCCTTTGCAACAGCCTGTTTTGTTTCTAAATGATATTGATCAATGGATTCCAAGAGTTATCCAGAGATAGGGAAGAGGTTTTGCTTGAATAAGTCCTTCAACTGATGAAATGAAAAGACTCACTTTAAATAGGACATCATTCGGATGGCCTCTTTCTAAAACCCAGCTATCCCCATTACCTACCTGGGGACAAATCAAAAAACTTGCACAGGAAAGTGAGAGGATGCTTGAAAGAACACATCAAGAAAAATAGTCACAACTTGTGATTTTGTTGTTGTTTCCGGTAAGTATTAAAGGTAATTTTGGTTATTGGATTTACATTCTAAATAGAAGAGTTCACTGATGGAAAAAGTTTAATAAAAACACTGAGGTAAGGGAAGAAAAAAGACTTTTTCTTCTCTAAGGAAAGGGCTTTAAAGGTGTAGGTGCTAATAGAATGTTTCCACTGCCAGATATGCCATCCTGCCAGAATACTAATGTTACTTATCTTAATGATTAGAATACATTGGAAAATCTGTAGAGGAGAGGCAGCCCAGGAGTTAGTTAACACTTCCAAAGGAAATGTCAGATTGGAGCTCTGTGAAGCTTTATTGGAGCTCTATGAAGCTCTGTTAGAGCTCTATGAAGCTCTATTGGAGCTTTATGACTCTGCCCAAAGTTGCTTATAAGAAACTCTTCTGGTCCTACCATTACATGTCACAGTTGTTCTTTGGATATATGTCTAAAATTCTTCTATTAGTTTTAAATTTTCTAGGAATAATATCTATATCCTCAGGACAAGGATCAGAATCTGACTTCCGATACAGCTGCATCATTTAAGGCAGGACTCCCCTTCAATGAGGCTGTTCCAACATTTACTGGAGGTGTTAAAGAAGAGAACAGGGAGGAGTGAATGAACTCATGATAGCCATACTCTTGGGAGTGGTGACTATCACCACTTTGGCTGCTGCACATGGAGTGGCATTGAGCCAGGGCGTACGAACTGTTTATCATAGGAAGTCAGAACAACTGTGGACTTTTCAGGAATGCATGGACTCTAAAGATAAAGAATGTGGGACAGATTGTTATATTGACATGTTGATCTGTGGTGTGTTACTGTTGAGATCCTGTCTCATCAACAAGAAGTTGATGCTTTTGCAAGACGGTTTTCAGAACTGTCTGGCACTGATCTGTTGCAGATGATATTGAAAACCTTGATTCTTTTCATGTTACCCTCTGGTTTAGTGGAAGCGTTGTGATATGTGATCTCTGTGTTGTTTGGTAGTGAGGACAAGTCCATCCACAAGTTATGGATTGATAGTCTGTAATCCTGACCCTGATTTTTCAAAAATCAGGGGAGATGTAACCTAACATTTCAAGAAATGGAGTGTAATAAACGGGATCCAGGGACAGCTGTGATCTATTACTGAAAAATCCTGGAAAGGCGGGATAGGGGAATCCCGGAAAGCTGGGATTCCAAATAATGAATAGCACCTTCACCTGTGTGCTCTCTGTTTGTTGCTTTTTCCCTTTCTTGGAATGCTATTGGTTGACCCCCGAATGAACCCCATGATAGGAAAGGGATGGAAGTTAATGGAGATCGTGATCACGTTCGTGACTAAGCATGTGGTCCTCCTTTACTTTAATGAGACCGTGGTCACATTCGTGATTGGGCACATGGTCCTCCTTTGCTGAAGTGATTATGCACAAGCTCATGCTGACTACCCTAAATAAGGCTGACTTGTGTCAGGGATTCTTTTCTTACTGAGGGACAAATCTCAGTGAGTCCTCTGAGCTACCCTCATCAGGTCTTCTCGTCGTTCCTTTCAGCACCGACATATAGCATTACAACAGGCTCTAGAAGTAGCTCAGTGACAGAGTTCTTGCCTAGCATGTCTGATCCCCAGGGTTCAGTTTCTACTACTGTAAGAAAAAAGAAAACAAATGATTTCACTGAAACCTAGCTTTGCCCTTTCCACAGTCCTTCTTTCACTTCTTTTTGTCTTCTGGTGGCTACTTCACTAGTAAATTTCCAGTCTATTGAGCCCTATATCAGTGTTTGCTTCCTAGGAAACACTTTGAATTACCAAAGTCTTTGTGCTTTTTTTTGGCTCTCCTAGATACAGATCAGAGTTTCTTAGCTCTGACTCCCTAAGCATCTTTCGTTTTCCTTTTGTGGCTGAGGGGATGTGAAGAGGTGGGATTACAAGCAGTTCCACTTGGAAAACATTCAAAACCAAACTCATGTGGTTATAACCAAGGTAATCCTCAACCTTTAAATTAATATCTATAATAAGGAATAAAGATATATGACACTTCCCTCCTTCCTGAAATTCTTCTCTGGCCACCTTTCTAATCATGCCATGGGCTTTCTGGCAACCAGTTCTCACGTGGAAGTTGCCAAGGGACCTCAGACACCAGTACATGTCTTGTTAGTTTAAAGACACTATCACTCCTGACATTCCCAAGTCAAGAACCAGAGACTAATGCAGATAGATAGACAGATAGATAGATAGATAGATAGATAGATAGATAGATAGATAGATAATTTATTGTTATAGAGTCTCACTACAAAGCTCAGACTCATGGTGATCTTCCTGTTTTTCAGCCTCCCCAGTGCTGGGATTATAGGTGTGTACCACTACGCCTACACTCCACAGCTCAGCCTGCCTGGGGACAGGACTGGTGTGGCATGTGGTGCTGGGGATTGAACCGTGATCCCTATGCTTGCCTAAGCTTGCTGAAGTCCACTGAACTATCTTGCCAGCCTCTAAGGCCATATATTTTGACAAAAATTGCTCCAATCACTCCTGTCACTCAGAAAATTACAAGTATCTTAAGCATCTACACATTAGGAAGTGGGGAATAAACACCAAAAAAATATAGTTCTTTATATTAATCACAAATACCATGAAATTACAATTACAATGGAAGTCCCTTTCCATCACTGTGACAACCAAAAACTGACAGGTTTCTAACACGCTAATAGTAGCTATTCTGATTTCACTGAAAATCACTAGTTTAATCTTTGTAGAAGAGGCAGCTATTTGCTATGTGTTGTAAAGTGGTATTATCTACTTCTAATATTTCAAGATTTATGCCTGGAGCTTGTGAATCTTTGTTCTGAGTGACATAAGACAAAAGAAACACCTTCACATTTAGCCTGTCATGGGTTAAAGTGTGTTCCCACTAAACACATATGATGAAGCTTTATCTCTAGCACCCTAGGGTCTCTGTGTTTGGAGCTGAAATGAGTTGACTATGGTGGACAGACATCCAATAACACTAGCAATATTATTTCTACTCCTCGGGAGACAAGATACGGAAAGCACAGTCAGGAGGATAACTGTTGCCGAATTCCTTGCTCAGCCAGGGAGGGTAATGGGGGGACTCCCTAGTATACTAAGGCTGGCCATTCACCCTCAGAATCAAAATGTAATGAGGGTTTGCAAGGTAGCTCAGCAGACTACAGACTAAGTACCTGCTTAGGCAAGTGCAGGGATCAGGGTTTGATCCCCAGTACCACATGCTTTGCGCTGTTCCTACCCCTGCCCCAGGGCATGCTGAGCCACTGGCCGTGGTAGTACATGCCTATAATCCCAGCTCTGGGAGGCTGAGACAGGAGGATCACTATGAGGCCAAGCTGCATAGTGAGACCCTGTACCAAATATAGTGTTTTTTTAAAAAAAAATGTAATGGTTAAGGAGAAACAAATTTACTGTGAATAGCCCTAGCAGGAAGGACCAGTGGGACCAATTATGCTCAGCCCTGCCTTCTAGGATACTAACCAAGACTCCAAAATTATATAGGAGAACCCAAGCTGAGCAGGAGGGGCAAAAGTATACACAGCTCGGCAATCCAGCCAGACTGCACTCTGACTAGTCACTGTCTCCAGGCCTGCAGTTCGAGGCTCTGCTAGCTGGAGGGGAGCTCTGCTGCTTGAGGAGACAGCCTGGTTCTCATCATGAGATGTTTGTTTCCCCTTAGGTGAGCAGCTTCAGTTCAGTCCTCGGTTAATTCCTCCATTTCATGAGTCCCCTCACACAGTGATCTGCCTGCAACCTTGTCTCTCAGGGAACCTTGACAACATCCTAGTTATTCTTATTTTGATATCATCAGTTTAAGGGAAAGGCGAGGAAGGAGAGGCAGGTCAGATAAATTTAGGATGCTCCTTAAGGAATTAATAGGTCTGTGCACAGAGCTGAGCAGGAAGCTGATCGGAGTTTGCGGTAGCACAGGAGACAGGCATAAAGCGAGGGCAGACGTGCCAAGCGTTCATCCTGCTTTAGCTTCCCACTGAACGTCACAGACATAAGTGATGAGTCAGTGCTTTTCACAGAGTTGGGCTCTGTGTCTCCGTAACTTGACACAGCATGAACGTAATGAGAAGGCAGCCATCTGTCAGTCCGGGAGAGGGGCTTCAGGAGAACTGACCACAGCCTGATCTTAGACTTCTAGCTCCAGAAGTGTGAGAAAGAAGTTTCTATTGTTTTAGCTTCAATCTGTAATAATCTGTTATGGCAGCCCAGCTGGACTAAGGCACAGGCACTGTATCTCCTGTTCATATCAAACGTGGGAAGGAAAAGGGTCAAGGAGGAGGGCCTGAGTGAAAGGAGAAGGCTACACAGGCTGAAGAGCATTGTTTTCAAACACATTCATGACAGGACCGTGATTTGTATGTCTCACAGCCAGGCAGCTCTGAACCACCAGTAGCACATGCATGACTGTAGTACATGTCATGGGTGGCATAGGACAGTCCCTTTGGGTGGTACAAGCTGCTTGATGGGACAGACAGTCATGCACTGTTTATGGTTTGTGTCTAGATGTCCCCCCAAAGCCTCATGCAGTCTTGGGATAGGCTTTTAGGTTTTGATTGACTCATGGTCCAGTGCTGGGATTATGGGTGTGAGTGCTCACCCGCCCAGGGGTGGGCAGCCCGACCATAATATAAGCAAGGGAAAGAGGCTTGCTAGCTGCTGCTCTTCCTTTTTTCGCTCTTGCCGTTTTTGCTGCTTTCTTGTGCCATGAACATAAAAGGATCTCAGCTTTGATAAAGATCAAACGCATCTCCTAAAAAATAAAAGGAAGAGAAAAGGATGTAAGAGATCATAGAAAGGGGCTTTAATTTGAGAAATGGGCTGGGTGTGGTGGCACATCCTATAATCACATCTACTCAGAAAACTTGGATCCAGGAGGATTACGACTTCCAGCCCAGCCTGGACAATTGAATGCTCAACAAGATCCTGCTCTCAGCATTTTAAAAAGGCTGAGGATATACCTCAGTGTGCACATCTTGAGCTCAGTCTCCAGTATTGCCAGAGAGGGCAGAGGCAGAGGCAGAAACTAAGGGGACATCGGTCTAAAGAAGGATCAGAAGCCAGTTTTATGAACTGCTTTGGTGGGCTGGGATCTAGTTAATCCCTATCTTAGTTCTAGTTTCTTAACTCTGGGAGGAATCCTTATGACCTGAACAACAATTCAGTTCCCAAAGAGATTACTGCTGTTGACTGGAGCAGTCTCAGCCTAGTGAGGCTCTGCAGGAGTCTGAGGTGGCCTGAGGTGACCTAGGTGTAGCACAGTGGAGACTTCTGGGTAGAGCTGAAATTCCTTGCAAATCTCTTATCTTGGTGTTTTCAGTCTTGAAAACAGAAAAGAGTATGAAAATTTAGGGTGAATAAGCCCTACTTTGCCTGATTTTCCCAAATGATTTCTACACCTCTATCCAAAGTATTAAGGTAATAAAGGACACAAAATGAGGGTCAAGCTTTTTTCTTGTACTTTTACCTGCTATTATGGCCTGTATCTAGATGACCCCTCCTGACCCTCAAGCCCCACTCATAGGCGGGGCTTTTTCAGAGCCAGCTGGATCTAGGGTATGCGATAATGGGATGAAGGTGTATGGTACTAAATTCGTGTCCACTGATTGGCTTACCAAGCACTGGGGTGGATAAGGAGAAGGCCCACTCAGGGTGGGTGGCAACCATCAGTGGGCTGGTGGCCCGGATGGGGCATAAAGAGAAAGTAGGGAGGTGCCTTGCTGTCCAGCCATGGCCCGTTCTCTGCCATATTTCTCTGTCATGCCACCCTGCCTTGGAGCCAGGTGATGATGGACTGAAACCTCCACAAACTGAACCAAAATAAGCCCTTCCTCCTTTACCTTTGTGTATCGGGCACTTTGTGTCAGCAGCAAGAAAATAACAAAGACACCTACTGGGCATCTGAAAGCAAAGTGAAGAATCATTAGTTTTAGCAAAGATCTTTAATTCCTTCTCTTCCTCAGAAGAAAACACATTTCATGCTTCCTATGAGTAACAGATTCAAGGTCTAGGAGTTTGTCCTCTGTTCCTATGGGGTTTCACTTATTGTATGAATTAATAAAAACCTGTTCATAGAGGTTTAATTTGAACATGCTCTATTGCATGTTCATTTTGACACATTTATCTCTGATCACTACTCTGATCCCCTAGATCACCACTACGTTCTGTAAATTTTTACTGTCATTGCTGATTCACAATATATGAGACTTTAAACACAGAAGGCTTGCTTTCTTGCAATCAGCCTTCCTATAAATCTTTACTCTTATTTCAGTAATATGAATGTGTCAGCCATATCTCTGCTAATACCTGGAAAGTCCACGCCAGCCACATTCCCAAGGGAGATGCAAGGTGAATAGGTGGACTGAGCTCTTACTTTGAAATGGGAGACGAAGAAGAAAAATAGGAAAGTATGTGAGCTCAAAGGAAAACGTGTTTACTCCATCGCTCTATTTTTTTAAAAAACTGCAGAAACAATTAAATATTCATTAGGCTTGTGCTATAGTCTGGATGCAGCTAAAAATATTGTAAAAATACCAAAGATACAAAAAATGACCCTTGCCTCAAGAAATGCTCATCCATCTGGAAAAACAACAGTGTCTCAGTTACTCTTCTCTCATTGCTGGGACAAATACCCAACACCCAAGCTGAAGGAAGGAAAGGTTTATTCAGCTCACAATTACTGGAGGCTTCAGTCCTTACTCAGCTGGCTCCAAGGCACAGAGCAGTTCATGGTGGCAGAACAGCAACAGTGGCAATGGAGAGAGTCTGTCTCTCTGTCTAACTTGTATTATATTCAGGCTACCCACCTTAGGCTGGGTGTAGCCTCATACCCATAATCACAGCAGTATGCAGACCCATAATCCCAGCACTGGATTACCCATAATTCCAGTGGATCATGAGTTCATCTCAAACTCTAGAAGTTCCAGCCCCATGACTGCATGAGGCTTTGGGGGGACTATATGCAAACCATAACAAACAGTAATCCCTGTAAAGCAGTTGTTGAGGAGCAGTTAAGGGCTAGACTCCAAGATGCTGATGGCAGATCTACCCTAACTGAGCAGATCAATCCCTAAATACTGAGAGGAAGCTCATTAATTCAATATGGAACTCAGGAGGAAAGTCTGCCCAGGTCTTTCCATGCTTTCCTACCTATTAAAGTCAAGGACATCATCAGCGAACACAAAGGCACAAATCCCCATTGCCAGCATCACGTCAGCTTTCCTCAAAGCCTGTATCAGGATTCCTAATGACTTTATTAATGAGTAATGCTATGAGGGTTGATACACTGTGTCAACTTTGAGAAGTTTAGCAGGTTAACTGAGTGACTGCACAGGGAGCCAGGGTCCTCACTTCATAAACATCCTCAGCCTGTGCAAGAGGAGGGCACGGAGATGGTGTGAGGGCTGCGCCTGCCCAGGGGCTTGTAGCCTGCTTACAGTATAAAGGAGGAGGAGAGTCTTGCTCCCCCAAACCTCTTTGCTCTTGCAGTTTGGCTGTCTTCTGCCACCCTGGATTACTGCCTTGGGCCATGCCACCTGCCTTGGAGCCAGCTGATTATGGACAGAAATCTCCATAAACCATGGGTTAAAACCTTTCTTTTCTTAATTCTTGGCATTAAGTATTTTGTCTCAGCAATGAGAGAAAAAGTAACCAAAACAAGTACTGAATATATAGGACAAAAGAGGTCGATATCAAGCAGCCTTCCCAAGAAACAAACACAAACCCTGAGCAGTGACGAAAGCTAAACAGTTCCCCAGCCTCATTTCTGGTTCTCTGGGATGAGACCACTAATAGGTTTCAAACCCAGACATTCAGAGAACCACCATGTAATCTACGAAGAAAATAAATGGAAAAAAAGAAGTAGATGCAAGAGCCCCAGAGAGACTTTCTCAGAGTTCATAGATTTCATGGTGGTGTACGCCTGTAATCCCAGCATTTGGGAGGCTGAAAACGGGAGATTCACTACGAGTCCAATCTGTGTAGTGAGACCCTGTACTAAATGCATAAAATGTATGGCCTTGCTACTTTAGTATACTGATGGCTTCTATCAGTTAAAACTCAGGTTAAACTAATTCCTACTTTTGCCTTTGTAAGACAGGGTTTTGACCCCATGAGAAGTCTCCCCTAAGAGTTCAGAGGGTCCTAGGAAATGGTTCTTGTGCTCATAACAAGCTTGTCATTTTATCTGTTTCACTTATGTCATGGGCATTGGTAGCCTCACAAACAGTGATGTTCTCTCCGTGAAATTTTTTCTCACTCCTGATGTTCCCAAAAAAGAAAGCCCTGGAGGTCCTACAGCCTGAAGTCTTACACCTATACCATGTCATAGTCTTCATGGTAGCAGGCCGACTGCTCTCTTCCCTTCTCTGTGTCCTAATTTTTCAAATAGGACTAAACAGAGGGTTTGCATTTCCCTCATCTCTTCCCACAGCTCAGGAAGCAGCCAATTGAGAACAACCAAGAAGTGGAGTATTAGTAGCTGGCACTTGCATGGCATATAAAACGAGCCATGCACTACTTTCAGTAGACTATAAATTAATTCAAAACACCCAAGAGAGTCATGTAACTACAACTCTGTCTGCCTCATAAATAAAACTTGGGAGTAGGAGATAAAGCATCTTTTCCAAGGTTGCTACCAGTGGCTGAGGGTTAGAACTGGGCCCTGATGCCAAGCCCTGTGGCTGTAGAATCTATACACTAAAATATGACTATGTGACAAACACTCATCTCTTCCTTGGTGTTCTATCCTTCCTTCAGGCACCCAAAAGGAAATCTCTCTTCTCAAGCCAAATTCCCAAAGAGAATAATTGTTAGGGCGCACTGACTCAAGCTAGGACCCTTAGCATACAATCATCTATCAAGTTTCTCTGTCCCAGTATAATTGTAACACAGTCCGCCCAAGCCCCAAATAGTATGCGTTGCTAACATTTCCTAACAACTTGATTTGTAAGTCATCTTTCCTGGAGGTTCTCTTCGCACTGCAGTGTTATAATAAAAGGACAGAAAAGTCCAGAATAGGGGCACTATGCAGAATATACAAACCCTAGCAGGGCCTAACGAAGACACTGACAGGTATCTGCAGCAACCAGAGAGGAAATAATAAGACACGGAGGAAAGAAAAGGGAGAACAGTAACAAAATAGACATCCTTGAATTATTTTCTGATTGGCCGTGGGACCAGCTGTTACGATGCCACGCTAAACCTGATTACTATATTACTCCTAATCCCTAGGCAGGAATGGAAAACTAGTCTGCTTATCTTCTCCGGCCCTCAAAAATACATCCATCCCTCCCTACAACAATCCTGGATGCTTAAGTAAGTTCATAATTTCCTGTGTAATGATTTGTGAGCTCCTGTCTCAAGGGGACTTCAGGTGAAGCTAATATAAATAGTAAAACTTCAAGAGCTTGCAAACTAGAGGTGCAACATGAACAAAAGGGCTGTTGGAGCAATCCCGTGACAGATACCGGGAGGTGAGGTTTCTGAAAGCCCTGCCTGGAGCAGGAGGGCTTCTGTTTACAAAGACTCTCATGGCCACTCACACCGCCACCCAATAGAAGCATTTTTTTTAATCAAATAGAGATTTGAAAAAAAAAAAAAAAAACTCACAGCTTTCCTAGTAGCGCATGGAGGTGCTCACCGCTAGCTTGTCCTGGGAGCCCATGAAGCAAAAGCCAGGCAGTGGCTCAGGGTGATGGTTTTGCCAGGGGAGATGAGAGCAGACTCTTGCTCAGTGAGGGAAGAGGAAGAGAGGCAAACCACGGGCAGCAAAACCATCCACGTCTATGCCACAGTCAAGACAGCTACAGAGATGTGAGCTGCCCACCACGTAGCAGTGCCCCTTCCCCTTTCCGTGAGAAACACATCAGACTTTCATGGCCTCTGATTTCCTTTCATAGCTTTTATTCCTTTCCTACTCTCCAGTAGGCCAGGACTGACACTAAATTGACTACATGATACCACTGCATTGGCTGTGAGGTTCCTATGGTGAAATTAAAAGACAACTTAGTTTTCTCACTAGGTTATTCCAACCTCTCATTTGGGCAGTTCTTCTTGTTTGATAAAAACAAGGGTGGATCACAGAAGCTTTGGTTGTTCTCACATAGCAAAAAGTCTGCCAATAACAAGTGATGAAAAAGTAGTCTCCGTTCAATGATGACTGTCCAATCTGGTCCCCTAATTAAAATTTCAAACTTTAGGGGCTCATGCTTAGCATGTATGAGTTCCTGCATTCAATTCCTAACACCAGAAAAACCCTCAAAATTCAGTCTTCCTGAAAAAGCAAAAGACTTCCTTCTCAGCTGAGGCCAGCTACAGAAAAGTGGAGCTGGGCACCCTTGCCCTTTTCTGCACTTCCACTCTTGCACACAGCACACATTAAATCTAATGCCTCCAATTTCCCCAACAGCTGAATTCTCCAAAAAGCCACTTCACTCCCCATCTTCTATGATTTCCATATGGGTAATCAATTAAGAATTGAAAAACTGGCTTTTGCTTTCTAAATCACTGATTCACTCAAAAAATGTATTGAAACATCCCTGACTTGTTTTAATAATTATTTATAGGGTAACTAATGTATATGAAATATTGTGCTAGATACTACAATAAGATATACTCCCTACCATTCAAAAACTTTCCACCTCATTGACGTAGAAAATGAGTATGCAAGTAACCAGGTCATAAGACCATGCATTACTGAGGGATCTATTGGTAACAAGAACAGTACGTACTACAAAAACTCAGCAAAGGAAACTATTTTTTCCACCATGGATTATTAGAGGAGACTCTATAAGGAACTTGGATTTGAATGTGAAATTTAAGAGCTCTATAATAATAATAGTTCAACATAGCATTTTACATGTATATTCTTAATCCCTACAGTAGCCCTTATGAAGCAGGTATTACTGTCTGAAGTTACAGATGAGAACAATAAGCCCTAGCCATAGCAAGCAAATTATCCACATTGATACAGGTGGAAAGTGAAGTACCAGTGTTGGAAACAACCCTGTCTAGTCCAGATTCTTAAGGAGAACTTTCCAGAATGGAAGGTACATGTGGAAAATAAAATAACCCAGGGACACACAGGAAAGAAAGGTAAACAGTGGTCCTAGTATACACTACTGGGACATTCCATTTTGACAGAAGGGAATAATTTCATAGAGAGTCAGATGAGGCAGTAGGGCCTCAGTTATCTCCAAATTTAAGAACTGTTCAAGAAAAGCGTATCTGGCAGATACTTCTCCAACTGGCATCCTTCCTCTTCTTCTACTATCAATCCCAAGAAGTTTTCCTTGAGCTCAGGCCAATCTTTGTGCCATTTCTTCAGGTCTTCATTTTGGCAGCAGGATTTCACCTGACAACTTCCATACGAGAAGGCATTCTGTTTGCACAGTCCTGTCTTAGGTACCTCAGCAGCTCTTCCTCTCTACAATCCAGATAAATAAAAACATCATTCAATAATCTCCTGCAAAGAGAACTGCCTTACTTTAATTCTTTGGTGTGTTGGGTGAGGGGATGGGAGCAAGAAGAGAGAGAGAAGAGAGAGGAGAAAGAACAGTTAATGTCAGGGAATAAAATATTGGCATGACCTGGAAGGGAGATCTGTCAAAATGGAAGAAAATTATTTTATCTGCTCAGAAAAACCTAATCACTTACAAGTAGGTTCTTAGGAAGAAAGATATAAACTACCATGTAGCCACAAGGATGTCCTTCTATTTAAAAGTGTATATTGCTTATTGCTATGTTTACTTTATAGAGTGAAGCCCTTATGAAATAAGGATTGATGATTTTTTATTCAAAATAACATGTCTTCACTCTCCTATGTGACCATTTCTTCACCTAGAGCTAAAGTCTAGCCTCACGTATTAGTTACTTTTCTTGTTGCTGAGAAAAAATACTCAATGCCTGAAGTTAAGAGAGAAGAATTATTTAGCTGACAGCTTGTAGAGGTTCCAGTCCATAATAATCTGGTTCCAAGGCAGGATGACTGACAAAGGGGAACAGTTCATGGGAGGCAAACTGTAGCAATGCAACAAGGAACCTTAACAGAATCGTTCTGCCCCTCTTATATCGTATCCAGGCTGCTTGCATTAGAGTGGTGCCAAACCTGTCAATTGAATGATTTTGTAATCACACAGCCTTAATCCTAGCATCATATACTCCAGACTCAACCATCTTTGAAAACCCTCATCTATGCCACAGGAGGCTTTGAGGGGACATCCGCACACAAGTCATACATCTCATGTGCTTTGAACCTCTAACGTAGTCAAAGACATCACCAAAACTCAAGTGTAGAATGACATCTTCAACCACTGGAGTAGACCCCTGGACTACTTTGGGTTTTTATTTTTCTAAATTAAATAAATCATACAACTACAAGTGCAACTATTAATAGCTGAGGAAAGGATAAGTTAGAACTACTTGAATGTTTTGAGGGTCCACATCATCACTGGGTCTGACTGTCATTTTAATGTCTGTAGAGGTTGCCATAACTTTTGTGAATGAGGTACACAAGAAAATTATAGGGGAAATTCCAAAAGCGTAAACATACAAGTGATAATTTCCATGTGTTTTTCATCATCTCTCCAAGTAGGAAAGGGCTCGAAATTTTTTATTCTCTTTTCAGGTGTTTTATTTTTCTTAAAATAGTAACTCAAAGCCATACTTTCGATCCTTAAACAAAAAGTACCCAACAATTAAAGTTTTTAAAAATGCATGAGATGCCCCTCTAGGAGACGCACAGTGATGGATTGGTGAATTGTGCAGTAAAAACTTGTGTTCAATTTTGTTTCATATACAAATTCCATAGTTTTCCTCTTGCAGTAGCTATTATCATCCTGAAAACCTGTAGGGAAGCACTGCTGTAGATGGAAATAAAGACATGCAGCATCTGGCCTGTCAGACTGGGAAGCAGTAAGTCTCTGCTTGACTGGAAGCAAAATAAAGGATAATGCATAACTGTGAGCAAATTAGACATCCATAAATTGAATATAAGCTATTAGATATTGAATATAAGTTATTGCTATGAATTTTTGAGATAAAAATAAATGGATAAATTAGAGTTTATCATTTCAAGTCTCATTTTTTGGTCATTTCCCATGGAAACATTCTCTGAAATTTAAATGGCTATTGTAAGTGTACTTGAGGTATATGTACTGGCTTATTTGACTGTTATGAATAGGTATGCCCAATGAAAGCTGCAGAGATAAAATTGTGTACCAGAGAAGCACAATGGCAAGATTATTTTTTTCTCAGAAACTGCAATGGAGCCCTCCTGTGGCTAATTTAATCCAGGAAATTTTTCCTGATCTAAGTAGAAAAACATAGAAACAGCAGCCTTACTGCAGCTGTAGCCATGACAGTGTGCTTTGTGTCTAAGAGCCCTGAGACTAAACAATCCTATGACAAATACCTATTTCTGAAGAAAGCAAATAGTGCCTCAGGATGGAAGGAAGCTTGCCTCTTTATTTTGCAGACAGCATCTAAAGTCACTTTCTTCAATTTTGTGGTGGTATTTTAACAAAGAGAAAGGAATGGGATTTAGGAATTAGGTTAGCAGCAAGGAAATAAATGTGTCTAATAGAAAGGAAAACTGTCTATTTTTATGACTCTAATTTCCCAAAATATTAACTGAAAAAGCTCTTCTATTTAGCTAGAAATAATGTATTTGTTAGGTCGCCCTTTATCCAAGCTACTGCTCAAAACTCAGACAGAATAGAAAAAAAGAGTACTCTAAGCTTGATTGATTTATTATTTATTTACTTATTTATTGTCCCCCCCCCCTTTTTTTTTTTTTTTTGAGACAGGGTCTCCATATGCAGTTCAGGCTGGCCTTGAGCTCACTTTTATAGCCTAGGCTGATCTTGAACTCACACTGATCCTCCTGCCTCAGCCTCCCAAGTGCTGGGACTACAGGCATGCGCCACCACGCCTGGCTTAAGCTTGAGGTATTTAATTGGGGGTTGCTCCTTATTAAGGACCAGACGTTGTGGGAGTTTTTTGTTTTTTGTTTTTGCATGTCTTCTCTAGTGAGAAGCATTTTAGGATCTGCACAAACATCAGTCAGTCTTGGCCCAGTTTCTAATGATGTTTTCTTATGTCCCTTGGTTCAGAACTCTCATGAACCACCTTAACGATATCCTGGTTCATCCCTGCCTGTAACCTTTTTCCCATACACTGACATCAGTGCAAATGCCACTCTCTCTCTCCCTGATGTTACCTTTCAAAAAAAAGCAAGAATCGAATAGCTTTTCTTTTTTTTTTTATTTTAAAGAGTAAAAATAGCAGAAACAAAGATAGGAAAACAGTAACAAGCAAGAGTACATATAGTACAGGATTTTCAAAACAAGAAAAA
>PVKN010023532.1:0-14748 GCA_004027915.1 Capromys pilorides
CCTGCAATAGGACAGCTACCTCTGCTCTTTTCTGGGTCCCTGTCCTATGGAGCATTGCTTTCTATCCTTTGACTTTCAGTCTGTGAATTTCTGGTGGGATACATCAGTCTGGGTTAAAGCTTGTTTTCCTTTAGAGCGTCAAAGCTTTACTCCAAGCTCTGCTTGACTGGAGGGTTTGCGTGGAGAAGTAAACTGTGATTCTGGTGGGTTTTTCTTTATAAAGACAAACAAATCTTCACGATTTGACTCTTGACTGTGATATGCTTGGCTGTAAGTATTTTTGATGGTGGATAATTGGAATTATATATGCCTCAGTTACCTGTATATCAAATTATTTTTCTCAAACAAAGAAGCTTTCTGCCATGACATCTTTGAACATTTTTTAGTATCATTTGTGTTATCACCTGCTTTTTCACTGGCTCTAGTCAATTTTTTTTTTAATTTTATTTATTTATGTTATGGCTGGCTCAGCCTGCCCTGGGGGTGGGGCTGGCACAGCATATGGTGCCAGGGATCTAACTGTGGTCCCTACGGTTGCAGAAGCTTGCCTAAACAGGCGGTTTAGATGCTGAGCTATCTTGCCAGCCCCTCCAGTCAATCTTAAATTATTCTTCTTTGCCTCATCTAGCAGCTGCTGGATTGAGTTCTCATGGCCTCTGGCTATTTTAAAGAAGTCTCTCTCTCTTTTCATGATTGCTAAGCAACCACAAGCTTGTCGTCTATACCTGAGTTTCTATCCACACATTAGCTTATCCTGCTGTGGAAACCTCCAATGGAAATTTTATTCTCCTGGATATCTGCTTGAATCTGCCTTATGGATTCCATGTCTTTCCTATGCTAAGCACTCATGGCATTCACTGGACCAGTTCTTTTTATTTTTTATTTTTTTCTCAGAACTGAGGATTGAACTCAGGACCTTGCACTTGCCAGGCAAGTGCTTATCTACTGAGCCATCTCCCCAGCCCAGCTTTCATAATTTTCTTAAAGTCCTTTTTGTAAAACCTGTATCTGCTCTAGAGTCACTAAGCACAGTGTTCATTGTGCACACCATCTCTGCAGTTATCTGAAAAATTATTTCTGACTTGATTTTTTTTCCTAGCACTTTGCTATCAGCACTTCAGAGAAGTCAGCTGGGCGGCTTTCAGATTGTCCCACCTCATTGCCCTGGGTTGGTCTCTGGTGAACTTCATGTCTGGGTTGCATCTTATTTAAGCATTGTCTCATTCTCCTTTATTTGTCAAGTTTCATTCCTCAAGTGCTACCGGTCAATTGCCTATGGTGAGTTGCTGTCTTGCTGGTGTTTAGAACCCATAGGAAATGACTACTTCTCAGCTAGGTCTGTCCAAGTTTAGTTGGTTTTGGGGTTTTAAGTATGCTGCAAACTCTTACCTCTTTGATTTGTTGGGAAGAAGTTGCTGCCTGCTTGGCCCAGCCACTGGTTCACTGGCACAAATGCCACAGTAATTTCTATGACCTTTAGTTAATCTAAGTCTTGGAATGCAGGGAAGAATAGCTGTTTAGAACAATCATGTCACTTTCGGATACAGCAGTACCGTTGTCAATAACGAGAACATCAAACAGAGTCTAGAAAGCAGCAAACTGGGATAACCATCAATTTACTCCTTTAACCATATGAACTAGGTTTGCAGTTATATAACAAAATATAAAACAAACTAGAAAATTATATATGGTATATGCATTCTTAATATGTTTCAATTTTTCCCATAGAGGTTAAAATTTAAAAGGGATAGGGAGAAAGCAGAGAAGTGGGAGAAGAAGGAGAGATTAGACATAAGGCTGGAGGACAGGTGGGATCTTGCTAACCTTGAGTGAATGGGAACAGAAGACTGGAAGTAGAGAGATAAAAAGAACAGAACAACAGTCACAAAGAGGCTATCAACTATGCTCACATTCATGTAAAAAACAGGATAAAACAGTGGAGTAAAAAACCCAATGAAAACAAAACCACCACAACAATAACAAAAAACAAATGGAGGGGAGGGAGGAGGGAGAGAAGTCCACATCCAATTTTGTCTCTGTTGTCAGTGGTAGACAACATATGGGGACAGAATCTAGATCTGTATTAATTGATCCAAATGAGCCAGCAGTAGCTTTTTGGTGGTGTTGTGGGTAATCTGAGCAAGCCTGCACCTTCTGGCTGAGACCAGACTCATTCAGCACAACTTCTACAGGCCAGAGCCCAGCTGGGACCTGCTATCAAACCCCCTCTGGGTTCTGAGCTCCATTGGCCCCTCTCCAAATCACTCCCGCTCAGTTGCTCTCATGTAGGCCCTGCCACCTACCTCTTCTTCTTTGTTGAAGTTTCTCTCTTCATTCTTCCAGTGGGCTTCAACTCACACTTCATGACCTTCCTGTACCCACTTCCCTCCTTCTCGTCTTCCTTGAGTTGCTGCACTGTGGGAAGCAGCTGAAACTGGAGATCAGTCACACATATAGGGTTAAAACAAGGCCAGCCTCAAGAACATAGAGTGCCTGAGGTGAGCTGTCTTAGTTACTTTTCACTCATTGCTGGGACAAATACCTGACACTTGAAGGAAGGCAAGGTTTATTTAGCTCACAGTAGTGGAGGTTTCAGTCCATACTCTGCTGGCTCCAAGGCAAATAGCAGCAGTTCATGGCTGCAAAAAACAGTGAAGAGCAGAGGAGGAGAAGCTGTGGTGTCCATCAAGTCTCTCTCTTCCTTCTGTGCTGACTGCAAAGATTGGCGTTCCACCGTGAAGATCGGAATTCCTCCAACGTGTCACACCTGCAAAGATCAAGCTCCTCAGCTGTAAAGTGGTGCGAGGAAGACAAGAGAGAAGCGGGGCAAGGAAGACATCTTCCTCAACTCCTTCACATAGTTTTTTTGTGCTGTCACTCTGGGGCAGGCCCAATTGTGCCCCAGGGCGGAACCAATCGTTCCCTAGGGTAGACCCAATAGCTCCCCAGGGTGGGTCCTCCATTCCCTTTTTCTCCCCTCCCTGCTGGCTCCCACTGCCCAGAACCCCTAGGTGTGGATCCCACCAAGCTTCTCACAGTTCAAGAAGACACAGTGTACCAGCTACCACATGAGCTATGGGCGCAAGCTCTTCTAGTTCCAAGAACCCAAGGTGCCCAAGGTGAGACAAGTGAACAAGTTGTTAGGCAGAAGGGTTTTAGCTGATAACAGCCTCCCCAGTGTTTCAATACATGCACTGCTGTTGTTGGGCGATTCTTTCTCTCCCACCAGGAGAGGAGGCTCCACCTGACCTCAGCTTTCTGCATCTTGACTCCTGTTTTTCTTTGTCCTCCACCATCTCCCTCTGGGCTTGCATGATCTGTACCACAGTAGCACTGTATCCAGTGTCGGGGTGGCAGCTCTAAGAGAGGGTCTTCTCTGGGGCTCACCATGCCACCACCTTGGTGCTACTCCCACTTTTCTCCCCTTGAGTCTGCAAAGAGTGGGTTTAGTTTTCACTATACACTGATTTTCTGTGTAGAGTTGATTTCAGTGTATACGATGTTCATTACAGACCTAGTTAAAATACCCCAGCGGTATCCATGTCACAACCTCAACACTGGACTGCCTCAACATGTTTTCTGCTGGATTTTTTAGTCTTTTGCCTTCAATAACAGGCACCTGTAAAGTCTCAGAACATAAGCAAAAGGTAAGCACGTTTTACGTCAGAGCACAACACTAATGACTTGGGCTTTAACTTTCAGCACTGTCCTCCTTCCCAACTAACACCTCCTAACCCTATTCTGTCCTGGCTGTGGTACATTCTGGTCTTCTGAATTCTGACCAGAATCTCCCAGCAAGCTCAGCTGGGAGCATTCTAGAGTGTTTTTCAGGCTTTTCCAGACTCCTCCACAAGCTAGTTCTAAAAGTTCTGGAACACTTGTTCAGCAACGTGCACAGCGATGATGTCACTCTTTATAGTGAAACCTGCCCATCATTGTCCTTGTCACTGGGACCCAACACCTGAACACCACAGTGCGAGTTTCATTTTAGCTCCTAGTTCATGAAGAGCAGGTTTGTCCTCACAAACCCATTCATCTTGCAGAGGTCTCGTCTAGAGACCGCGTGTGATCCCACTTGGCTTTATGGGGACAGTTAGGACCTAGGTCACAATATGGTATGAGCAAGCAGAGGAGGCAGGGAGGGGGTGGTCACACCCCCTCTGGAAGAACTGAAGAAAGTCTCCCCAAGAGATATCTGTGACAGTTCTTGAAGGGTGAGGAGAATTTTCAGAGATACTAAAAGAAAATATTAACAAACAATAGAAGAAGCAACAATAGCACAGCAGTCCCTTGCCATTTCATGGTTTGACTTCACAGACTCAGTGTTTTGCAGGTTTTCAAAAAATATTAATCTAAATTATTTAGCATGGATTTTTCACTGTATCATGGGATTTTGTGTTAGTGTACAGTACTGGATATGTATTTATATGTGTAGTATTTATGGTTTTAATGATTTTTTTTCCTACAAAATTAAAGTATATAAAAATATATTAAAAATGTTAATTCTTTTTTTACTGTTTTTTATTACTTTTGATAAGAAACAGCAGTGTGACAGTTTCAAAACACATTAGTAGTACATTCCCAATATTTGATGCAATACATATTGTTGTCCTCCTACTAGTTATACAGAGCACAGGGTGCAGACATGATAATTTTTCTAATCACTATTGGTACAAAAAAATTATTCTCATTGAACTAAGAGAAAGTAGTTGTATACGTAATCTAATGTTCCATAATTGCACTGGGTTATTGGCAAAACTGGCAATGTTGGAAGCTGTTGATTTAAGCCTTTTACAGCTCAGGCTTTCACAAAGAACAAATTGGTCGAGTAACAGCCGGGCCTCATCCATTACTTGACACTGACAACAGTTCTACAAAGCATTGTACATGGTTTCAAAGTAAATCCTGAGGGGATTTGACTGACCTTGGGAGATACAAAAGTTCCATGTTTTGTTAAACAGGTCTTGCTTTAACTTGCCCTTGACCACCCAGCCAAAAAGTTTAATCATGAGATCTAAAACGTAAAGCTAGAAAAATGTTAATTCTAACCTGTTAAAAGAATATTAAATTAAAATAAAGTACACTGTTTACAGTATGTATTTCTTTAGCAGATGAATACACACTGTACCATATAGTATACTTATGTTGTAAAAATTATGTAGGTTTACGGGTTTGGAAAATGGCTAAGAACATTAGAAGAGGTGTTTTTTTGCTTTGTTTTGTGTTGTGACCATCTCAGTCCACCCTGGGGGGCACAGCTGGATCGAACCATTGTCCCTGCCCTTGCCTAAGCTTGCCTAAAGCAGGCGCTTTGGACTGCTGAGCTATCTGGCCCTAGAGGTGTTTTAAAAGTGTGGGAAAGGTTTATAAGAGTGTGAGAAGGGCTTATAGAGCCTTAAAATACATATAAATACTAAACTAAATATGATGTCGCTACTTGGCTGATTTTCACTGACTGTGGGGGTGTCTGGAACCTCCCCGCTGTATGGGGAAACGGAAGTGTGAGAGTGGAGCACTTTCCACTGTGGCTAACGTAGGCGCTTCTCAGAGAGGCCACAGTGGGAGCGCATGGGTGAGGTTCCCAGGCAGGGTTCAGGCCCCACACCCGAGGCCATCTCATCACAGCACCTCCACCTCTGTCTCCCTTCTCCACCTAGCTACCCATGCCTTGTTCTTTGATACTCATGCTAGAGGCTTTGGAAGATGCACTTAGATTAGAGGACCCAAAGAGGAGAAGAGACGGCAGCGTTCACCTTCATCTCAGGTGTTCATGAGACAAAAGCGCTGCAGTGTTGGTAGCTAAGACTGCAGTTTCCACAGAAAGGGTGGAGGCGGCAGCCCCTGATCTAATAAGACACTTACATATTGCATCTGCTGAGTGTCACTGTGTTGCCTCAGTCGGTCACACAAATTGCTCCACCATGCTCAGTGGAATTGCTCTGAGTGCAAGGACAAGACACCTCGGCCACGGGAGGCCGGTCTCACGGTGCAGGTCATGCAGCCACAAGGACTTTGAGCATGCTGTGTCCCGCTTGTTCCTGGGGTAGCACCCTAGGCAGCAGCCTCTGTCACTCTAGGAAGGCACCTGTCACTCTGGGAGCAAGACGTGTCCTGAGAGAAGGGAACTCAGGTCCTGACAGCTCCTTTGGTAAAACAAACAGGTAAAACAGTAAGAAAGGCAGGCGAGCAGGTGGAAAGAGTGTCGGAGAGAGGACACAGTAGAGCGTGGGCATGGGAACATAAGGAAGGCCGTAAACACATTTGGGGCACCGTGACTTCTGACCCTCTCCACCACCAAGATGCTTAAACGTTAGGACTCTCACTCTATACTGGGGGAAAAGAAGGGAAACATTTGGCCATTTTTGAAATGTGTGTTATGTTGTTTTATTCCTTACAGAAAAAAGATAGCTACTTGGACCGGTCCAAGGGTCTCTTGCATTGAGGGGGAAGAGAACTGGCGAGACTTCTAGTTTCTTTCTTTCTTTCTTTCTTTCTTTCTTTCTTTCTTTCTTTCTATTGTGGGGCCGGAGTTTGAACTCATGACCTTGCACTTGCCAGGCAGGCATTTGTGCCACAGAGCTATCTCCCCAGCCCCTTCTAGTATATTTCTTTCCTTTTTTTTGGTGGCCGTCCCAGCCTGTCCTGGGGGTGGGGCTGTGTGGCACGTGGTGCCAGGTATCAAACCTCTGTCCCTGTGTTTGCTTAAGCAGGTGCTTTAGTCTGCTGAGCTATCTCGCTGGCCCATATTTTGATTTTTGTCTTTTGTGGGTTTAAATTATAAAGTAAAAGTCAAGCAAAACAAGATTCTTTTATTTATTTTTTATGTTTTTGTATTTATTACAGGGTCCACAGGGTCTCACCACATAGATGGGACTCATAGTGATTCTTCTCCTGTTTTCAGCCTCCTAGGTGCTGGGATTACAGGTGCATGCCACAGTGCTCACCATCTCAGCGTGCCCTGTGGGGGGGGGGGGCTGGCACAGCATGCTGGGGATCGAACCCTGGCCACTGCGCTCCACCTAAGCAGGTGCTTTAGTCCCCTGAGCTATCCGGCCAGCCCCAAACAAGATTCTTTTAAGAAATAATCCCCCACACCAAATATAACTTTTGGTGAAAGTTAGCGTTATATACATGTCTTGTAAATGCAGCATCTAAATGCTTTAAGAACACTCCCATCCCCCAAAATACCATGTACATGTCCCATGTATTACAACCCTTAGTGTTCTTAAGGCAATATACTGAGCTATTTTCAAAGGCTGTCTTCCACATGTATAATAATGATTTCTTTCCGAAAGCCCATTATTACCCGCCGTGGGTTAGCATTGCTAGTGTAGCCCGGGCTCTGAGCTCCGCTGGGAAGTCTTACATTTCAGACACTCAGAAACCCTGCCCACCGTGCGGATGAGCACGCAGCGGGCTATCGCCACGGATTCCACTCTTCCCTCTTCCATTCAGGAAAGCAGAGCTCGCCTCGTGCGACGCTGTTCAGGGTGCAGCCCGGGCTCCTGAACCTCCCAGGCTGTTTCTCTCCGTGGTCCTGACGCTGAGACCTGACCGTCCGTGCAGCCTCTGCGGCTCCCTGAGGCTGCAGTCTTCCAGGTGCCCAGGGTGAGGCGCCCAACTCCAGCCAGTGGAAGAGGCCTGTGCAGCGCCGCAGAGGACTGCAGCACCTCGGGCGCGGGACAGAGAAGATCTGCGGCGTGTGGGGCGGAGTTTAATGTAGGAGGGCAACGAAGGCCACCGGGTGAAGGGGTTTTGCCAGTGATCCTCTGATGAGAGAGAAAGGGACTGGCGGGGGCAGGGAGAAGGGGAGGGAGCGTTTCTCTGCTGCAAATAGCTCCCCCCAGGAAGGGAAGGTTAGGGAGCCAGGATTTGGTTTTGCATCCAGCTCCTCCTGGCCCAGTCGCGCGGCCCTGCAGAAATGTCACCACAGACCTTGGAACCTGAGCTTCTCATCTGCGTCGCCTGTCACACAGGGCCCAGGGAAGACAGCAGGGCCCGCTCTGCCTAAAGTCATGAACCAAGTGTTGCGGTCGGACCGCACGGGTTGGTGAAAGGCCAGCAAGGAGAGGGCATCAGGTTCACAGGTGGAAGGCACAGAGCAAGGTAACTTTGAGGTAGCTAGGCCTCTGGTACGTTAGGGGTCAGGTGATGGGTCAGAGCTACGCCTCTGTCCCGCAGCCACGCCCAGCGCGGGGCCGCCTTCCTGTACCGGCCTGGATCGCCATGGGGTGTGAGAGGGCAGGAAACACTCCCCCACCGATTCGCTCCAGGAGCTGCACGCGGCCAGCCAGAGCCGTCCAGGGAAGAGTGGCTTGGGGCGCCTCCATTCTGCATGTACTCTTTTACTCCCCTTCCAAGCCAATAAAGATCTTTTATTGTCTCATTAAAATATCACAGACTGACCTATGGCCCCTTGTTTCCGTGGCCGGATCAGCTCGTGGACCTTACTCATCTGGCTGCTGAACCATTCCCTTTTCAGCAACATGGACACCATCCAAAGACTTCCTGATGATACCCTTGTCTTGGGCTGCCGTGGTTTGCTTGAGCTAATCAGCTGAATCTGAAGCAAGCTCCTTGTCGTTTCCTTCAGGGGTGAGCTCATCTTCCTGGGCTTGAGACACCGAGCAGGCCACACCTGACCTCATACGAAGTCGGCAAGTGTATTTTTCACCCAAGAAACTCTGGATTTGGACAAGAGACCCATTCTCCTGAACAACGAAGTTGACGGGGAAGCGAGCGCACACAGACCTCGCCTTGCAACCGAAGCCCCGCGCGACCCCTTGGTCGTGTTCTGTGCATGGCTGTAGGTCGGGCGGGCGGTCGCCAGCTCCCTTCTGTTTCCCCACCGTCTGTCAACTCGGAGGCTCTTCTTTCTGTTCCCAAGGAGCCTGAGTTCCACAGTGATGTGGCTGAGGTCCCTCTGCAGGGCTCCTCTGGGGCCCTCCACAGTAACTGTGGCCCTTCAGAGTGGTGTGGACTGGAATGCCAACAGTCTGGCTGCTGAGGGCGGTCTTCACTCCTGAGGGAGATGCGGCTTCTCCATTTGTTCTTATTGGTGTCACTGATTTAGTCTATGAGGGATTTGGGCTCCTCCTTTATTTCTTCTTCGTCTTCGTCTTCATCTCCTCTCCCACCCCGGGATCGGAGTTTAAACTCATGGCCTTGCACTTGTCAGGCAGGCACTTGTGCCATAGAGCTATCTCTCCAGCCCCGTCTTTTATTTCTTTTTCTTTCACTTTTTTTTTTTTTAACCAAGAATTGAACTCAGGACCTTGCACTTGCCAGGCAGGCACTTGTCCAACTGAGCTATCTCCCTGGATTGATTTTGTTTTGTTTCAATTTGGTCTGTGGTAAGGTTTTATTATTAGTCCAGGGTGGCCTTGAGCTCATAGTGATTCTCCTGCCTCAGCCTCCCAAGGGCAGGGATTACAGGTGTGCACTACCATGCCTAGCTGCTCTTTGCCTCCTTGATATGTTTTTATAGGTTATATGATATAGCGTAATGTTTCTGTTTTTCTTTTTCTTTTTATTTATTTATTTATTTATTTATTTATTTGTTTTCTTGTTGTGTTTGTTTGTTTCTTTATTTATTCATTTTGTGGCTGGCTCAGCCTGCCCTGGTGGTGGCGCTGGCGCAGCATGTGGTGCCAGGGATCGAACTGCAGTCCCCGCAGTTGCCTGAGCCCTCCTAAGCAGGCGCTTTAGACCACTGAACCATCTCACCGGCCCCATGTTTCTGTTTTTCTAAAGCCATTATTAAGCTGCTTCTTAGTCTGTGTTTACAGTACATGATAATCATGTTCCTCGTGGGAGCTCCTGTGTGTACACAACCAGCTCCTTCCAGCTTTTCGTATTCCTTCCCCTCTCACAGTCTCTGACTGTGATGCCCTTCACACCAACCACACCTCTGAAATAATCACCAGACACATGGGCTTGGGCAGAATGAAGAGGGGCACCACCAACCAGGAGCAGGAGCTGGGGAGCAGGCCTTGGAGATGCCCCTGCAGGGAGCAGCTCTTGGCAGACTCGTGGCGGTGCTACCACAACCCCCAACACTGAAGCTGTTGTCTGAGTCCAAGGAGAGCTGGAGCTAGGGAAGGACACAGTGACGAGGCTGAGGGAGCTGGAGCTAGGGAAGGACCCAGTGATGAGGCTGAGGGAGCTGGAGCTAGGGGAGGACCCAATGACGAGGCTGAGGGAGCTGGAGCTAGGGGAGGACCCAGTGACGAGGCTGAGGGAGCTGGCGGTCCCCTGCTGTCCTCCCCAGGCTGTGTCCACTTCTATTTGCAGATGCTGAGAAGTCCATGTGAAGGGCCCATATTAGAGTGGAGCTGGGGGACTAGGAACTGGGTTCATAGCAGCCACAGGAGGACCAGGAATGGCACCAAACAGAGTTCAGGGTGTTTTAAAATTGTATTTTGTTGGCACATGTTTCCAGGATGCAATGACCACATTCCTTGTAGGAAGTTGTGCGTAACACATCTTAATTCTTCTTACATTTTATATGCCCCTCCTCCCCCTCTATCTCTTGGTTCCTTTCTCTTTTACAAAAGATCTGTCTGCCTACTTCCTGTTAACTATGTTTTAACTTACATGTTTAGTTCCTCATGAAAGAGAATCCATGCAGTACACAAGCTGTGCATGCGATGTGCTTTACTGGACATCATGTCCTCGAGGTGCATCCGTTCTCCTTCACACGACTCAGGTTCACCCTCCTTCCTAGTGGAGCAGTTTCCACTGTGTGTAAACGCCACCTTTTCTTTCTAGGCTGTGCCTACAATTCACTATTATGGATTGTGCTGCCGTAGACATGGGTGTGCATGGATCGCTGTAATCTGAGAACTTGTCCACTTTCAGGGAAACCCCCAGCAGGGCAGTGACCGGGTTGAGTGAAATCTCCAGGTTTAGTGATTTGCAGACTCTCCCTACCAATTCCACAGTGCTTGTACCAGTTAACCAAAATTAGCTTCCTAAACCCTGTTTCATGGTTTTGAGGTCTGCCCGGAGCTCCCTCCCTCAGCTTTGTGGGCAGCCTGAGAGGTGTTTTCCTGCTGTAACTGGGTAACACCCAGCAACCCTGGTCTGCAGGGCTGAGCCGGTGTTCCTTCCCTGGAAGCATCACTCTGTCTGAGTCCTGGGCTGTGTTTTCCCTTCCAAATCTTTCATCTTTGACTTTCTTGGTCATCTGCTCAATGTTTGAAACATTTTTTTGCATGATTCGTGAGAAATTGTACCTGGAAATATATTTTGAAGATTTTTTTTTTTGCTTGAAAATATCTAAATATCTTCATCCTCTCTGAATAGAGTATGGCCATTCTGTCTGCTTCCAGGCAGCAGGTTAGGTACAGCATTACAGAAGGTGATACCTTTTCTTTAGAACTGAGCAAGTCTGTTTTCTGGACTTCCACTTTCCACTGCCTATCAAAAAGTCTAGGGGCTGGGGAGATAGCTCCATGGCACAAGTGCCTGCCTGGCAAGTGCATGATCATGAGTTCAAACTCCAGTCCCACCAAAGAAAAATAAAAACCTAAAGCTATTGTTTTCGGGGTTGGGAGGATATTTTATTGGTCTGATTAACTTTGTAATGGAAAATATGTGCATGGGACAAGGTTCAGATGCAACCAAGCAAGAGCTGAGAAAAATAAGCCTTCTGTACATTCCTTCTCCACCAGGAACTGTGTTCCCACCCTCCAGCCTTTGATTTATAGATTTTTTTTTTGTACCCCTGAGCTCTCTCTCCAGCCCCTCTCCAGCCTTTGAGAGGTATTCAGCTTCTTGTAAGAGCCCACTGTCAGGGACATTCTCTGCGCATCTACACCTGGGTCTGCACACATCTCTCTGTGGCCAGTGATATCAATCTAAGTTCTCTAGTTTGCCTATATGTTATTGTGAACACATGTGCATGTGTGCAGGCATTTGTGCATCCTCCCCTGCAGGCATCTTCTGTTAAGATATTGGTTAGAGAGGACATTAGTTTTCATAGAACTATTCATGTTGACCTAGACCATGTGCTCTTGACATTGCACCAATTCCCAGCAATGTGTAATCTGCACTGGAGATTCATCAAAGAAAGAAATGGGTCCATTGTTTCACAAATTCCTGAGCTCACTGTGGACAGAGAACATGGCTCCATCCCACATGAGGGTGTCCAGTGGGTTCCAAAGCTTCATTTTGCCTTCAGCTCCTGGCATGTGTCCCCTGTCCTATCCCACGTGTCATGTGCCTGGAGCTCACTCCTCTGTCAGGTTATCCATCCCTCTTAAAGGTTCCTCAGAAAGGTAAGTGAATATTGCACTCTTATGTGGTCATCTACGGAAGTCTACCTTCTGACTTGAAAAAGTGAAGACCTGTATTTGGGAAAGAATTTTTCTCCTCAAAATTTGAAGACATTGAATTTGAAGAATCTGACTTTATCCCTTCTGTAGTTCTTTGTGTGACCAGTGTTCATTCTCCAGAAACTAAAGAATTCATTCTATGGAAACCAAGGACTTAAGCATTAAAAATGAAGTGACTGCGAACAGAAAAGATCGGAAACATGACAGGAGCAAAACAACGCATTTATATACAGGCTGAATTAGATAATGGTCCTAAGAACCACCAAAATATTTTTCACACTGAGAATAGCAGTGGGTAACACTAAAACTATGCTTGCAGTGCCTGTCATTCTGGTCTTTTAGATTTGTGCCTCTTCTAATGTGATTTCAGTTACCGCTATACTCTCTCAAGTAAATGATTGGTTTACAGGAGAGCAAAAAAGGGTATTAAATGAGAGTAAGAGACTAGGAAAAATGCTGTAGTTTCGACTGGCTACAATTTGATATATACTTAGATTTCTAAATATCTGTGTGAAAATTTGTAACTGCTTTTATCACATTGCATAGGAATTTTTAGAATATCAATGATTGATGGAAAATACCAATTCCAAGTCAAGTGTAAGATGTTTGATGTTCAGAAAGAGTGATGTTAAGCTCCAGTACCCATGTTATAGAGTAATAGTATCACAAAACTTCTCTTTTGGAGGGTTAAGAATGTAAATTTACAGAACAAAAATTAGAGAAAAAGAAAGGCTATGAGGATAGCCATCATTTTGGCCCTAGCCCTTCAAGGTCACTGAGGACTCAGGACAGAACAGAACCTGTGCTGTAATATCTTGTAACTCAGTGGTTTCCCAAATTTTCTGTTCAAGGAGATTAAGGGACCACAGAGGAAAGGGATTGAAAGTATATAGTGCGCCTAAGGAGAGTCACCTAGAGAGAAAACATTCTCTTGGGTTTTCACAGAGAGCAAACTGGTCAAGCAATGGCTGTGACTCATCCAAATGGCTGACACTGACAACAGTTCTACAAAACACTGTACATGGCTTCAAAGTAAATCCTGAGGGGATTTGGTTGACCTTGGGAAAGACAAAAGTTACATGTTTTGTTATGCAGGTCTTGCTTTAACTTGCCCTTAATAACCCAGCAGAAAATTTTGACCACGAGGCAGAAAAGTTTAACCATGAGGTGTAAAACATAAAGCTAGATCGGTATGCTGAGCTGTAAAAGGCTTAAATCAACAGTTTGCAACATTGCCAGTTCTGCCATTAATCCATTGCAATTATGGAATACTGGACTATGTATATAACTACTTTCTCTTAGTTCAATGAGAAGAAATGTTTTGTACCGACATTGATTAGAAAAATTATCATGTCTATACTCTGTACTCTGTATAACAACTACGAGCCCAATGATATGCATTGTATCAATTATTGGGAGTATACTACTATCATGTTTTTGAAGAAAAAAAATAATAAAGTATTGATATTTCAAAAAAAAAATCTATTCTACTGTGGTGTCTGGAATTTCAAACAATGCACCCTGGTGTGGGTCTCTCTTCAGCCACAGGGGGTGAGCAGGTAAGTGGGCCCTTTCACCTAAAGAACTACAGTTCTTCTGACTTTTCTTGAAGCATTTCATTGCGTATCTCTGCTTTTCTCCTTTCTCTTCTTTCTTGAACACTGGGTTTTTGCAGATTTTAAAGCCTCTGGTCTAGTCTTTCACTTTTAAGCTTTTTTTTTTTTCTCATTGCTCATTAATTTATTGCTTCTACCCTAGAGATAGCATCAGTTTTTTTATTCCAGTTGTTTAGATGAGCTTTTCAGCTTTGCTGCCAGATTTCTAAAAGCTCTTTTTGGTGCCTGACTATGTTTGTGACAGATTCCTGACCTCTTCTTTGTGTGCAATATTAATGCCCCCTTTTTTCTCAAAGGAGATTGATGATGATATTTTGTGGAAAAAGCCTTACCCCCCACACCGTAAACTACATTTTTTGAAAAGAGAATAAAAGATGGTAAAAATATTAAAAATATAGAGTATCACTAAACAAAATGATAGGTTGTTATATTGCATATTGTTGTCTTGAAATTAGTTGTTCAAATTATCAGATCTAAGCATGCAAAATTGATTAAAATTTATTTATTTATTTAGGTACCAAGTATTGAACTCTGGACCTTGCACTTGCAAGACAAGAACTTATGCCACTGAGCTACCTTCCCAGCCTTTAAAAATTAAAAAGAAAAAAAAAATTAAGGATTAACTGTTCCAGTCAATAAACTAGTAGAAATCAGCACTACAATTATCCAAGCTGCCTTGTGTGTATAGGAGTATATCTTTCCCTTCTGTCTTTGCTTTGCTCCTTTCCCTCATTTCAATTGTCTCTCTAGTGTAAGAACATGAAAGAGTAAATACAATCTAAAAGGTGCAGTAG
>PVKN010023533.1:0-14750 GCA_004027915.1 Capromys pilorides
GTGTCTCTTACTGCCAGCGAGGACCTACAGAGCCTTCCTGGCCCTTCCTTGCTTGAGCTAATGGCTTAACAACTGTTGGAATCTTTGTTTGTAGGACGGCCCCTGCCAGAATTCTGAAGCTTTGCAAAAGCAGATGATAAAATCTTTCTGATAAAATCAAGACTGTGAAGCATAGCTAATTAAAAGTTTCCAACCAAGGCGGTGCTGCACTGTCCTGAGCCATTTGTCCTGGGAGCATTTGCTGGGCAGTGGTTTGCAGCTCCCTTGCAAGAGACAGAATTCAGAACCCAGTCGGGGTGCAGCTGCTCGGTCCGTGAGCAGTTTTAGGGCAGTTGACCTGCAATTCCACATGGGACTCAGTTTTCAGACCGGCTATGTGGAGAATAAATAGGGATATGTCTTAGGGTCACTGGAATTTAAAGAAGATGGTGTTTCTTAAATATTTAACATGGTGACAGGCATGCCTGCTTCCAAGCTTGTTAAGGTGTCCTCAGCAAGTTCCCATGAGTACTGACTGGGAGGGAGAGCTCAGACAAGTGACAGCTGTTTCCAGACCCCATGGCAGGGGCTCATGGGCAGCGCCATTCCTAAAAAGCACAGAGAGTAGCGTCCACACTGCCTGTCCCAGGACAAAGTCCAGACTGAAATGCGGGCAGCACCACAGGAATCAGGGCCCTCTGGCTGCGATGCATCTGTCACTGTCTTCAGTCACAGAGAAACGAGATCCATGAATGAAAACCACAATCTGTCCTAAGCTTTCTTTTCTTTAGAAACTTTTCAGGCTGGCTCTGGAAAATATGCAAACCTGAGGGCCCTCACAGGACCCTGGATGGGATTCGCGTGTACTCCTTGGTGTGTTCTGGCCCCTTCTCTGAGCAGGCTGGGAGTGTCAGGGTGCTGCAGAGTTCATGTTCTAATGCCCTTCATGATGTTTTACAGATCCACTGGCCTGCTGCAAAAGAGCGAGTGGAACTATGTAAATTAGCTGGGAAAGATGCCAATGTAAGTATGCAACTTTAGAACTGCACTTGGTCACCTGCTCTGAGATGACAGGAAGCACTTGTGCCCACTTTTATTGAATTAATAACACTAGTGTATCACTTTTAAGGTTAATGGTCTATAAAATTTATATGGTTTATGCATTTCTGTCTTGACGAAAGCACTGACAATATTCCTCAGAAACTAGAGATTTAAACAAAGCTGCTTGCTAATATACTAATTCTGAATATTCTTATTTACAAAAGAGAAACATGTTAAAATGTTTGAAGTACACCATCAGGAAGTAGAGCATTGGGTAGTGTTTTCCATTGTGTACATGTGAGTTGTAAGAGTACGGAAAGCTATTGCAAGTACACAGTTGATATACAATTTACAACACATGGAAGACTCTGTGTGGGGGTAGGTGGGTGTGTGTGTGCCTTGCCTCTGTGCCATACCCTGGCCTTGGAAGACGTCCCTTGTATGGTGACATGACAGACATAACAAGAGTTGTTGAGAATCAGTTACAGATCTAGAAATGCCTTGCTCCAAAATCAACCTGATACCAGAGAGACCAGGGAAGTCTCTTCCCATGGGCAGCTGGAGCACACCCTCTACGCAGCCCAACAGCCCCCACCTGGATGCTCTGCCCAGTGTGCACCCTAGCAGCACCGCTGTCCTCTCCCCTGAGCTGTGAGATCCAGGCAGCCCTGATGTTGATGTCTGCCAGGTTCTGCATGGGCAGGAATGGAGCACCCTATGGCTCACTGCAGCATCCTGGAAGGCCTGAATCCACGGCAGCGCCAGGGGTGCTGGGTTGAGGTGTAGATTCACACTTAACAATAGCTGTGTGTGAAAGGGCCATTTGAATACAGTTACTAATGCTGGAGGATCATAGTATGGCAAGTGGTACTTCATCAGCGAGCAGGAAGGTCAAGGCAATAGAATCCAATGCACATTAAATAGCTTAACTCTGGCACAGCTGCATGGGAGACAGACTCGGCACCTGTCTTCATGATCTACAAGGGATGGAACAGAAAGGCTCCTGGAGACTATGCCTGCAGCATTCAAGGAGACAGAATGCTCAGACCCGGATAACAACAACCTGTGGTTACGCCTGAGTGTGTGTCCAGGTAGCATGAGATGCGTAGTCCTGTTTACACTTGCAGTAATGCCCTTTCTGTTCCCTGATAAAGAACTGTGTGAGCTCTTGAGGGGTAGTCACTCTGCTTCCTGTGACTTTGACAACTTCATCCTGTGACCAAGCTTGGACCCTGAGCCAGGGGCAGGTCAACAAAGGCACTTGGTCTTCACTATACGTGGGAGGCTTTGGTGGTGGTGTTTTCAACACTGCTTTGTTCAGTAGTAGCAGAAGCGTGATAAGTCCAAGACGCATATTTCTATATTCTGTGTCTCCTAGGCATTGCAGGCAGAAGCAGTCAGTGGGGAAAGGATTTTTTCACATTACTGCAATGAGCTAGTGTCAGTTTTCCCATGGGCAGCTGAGGGAGACACACTAGCAGTCAAGCAGGAAGGCTTAATTTATGATGAGGCCATTGTTCTGTGTATTCGGCCAGCACAGTTACACAGTAACTGGGCTGCCCCTTGGGCTGCTTTAATGCCAAAGCTGAGGCGTGCATGCTGGCCGAGGTACCATGGCAGCTTGGGTTCAGCGCGGAGCAGTTGAGGGTCCATTCTGTTCGTGAACAGGCAGCAAGCACACGGACCCCCAGCCGACGGCTGGGGCCTCCAGAGCTCTTCCCTATGCACTAAATCTGTCAGGCTTGCTGGGTGAGTGGTGAAGATGCAAGTCCTTCTCTCTTTGCTGTCACTTTACCACTTTAAAATAGTGCTCTAGGGGCCGTGAAGGTAGCTCAGAGGACTAAAGTGCCTGCTTGGGCAAGATGAGGCAGGCGCAGGGACAGCGGTTAGATCCTGCGCATCATGAGCCGTGATGGCCCCACCCCCAGGCGCGATGAGCCGGCCACCAAGTCCGGGCATGGTGGTGCACACCTGTAATCCAGTGCCAGGGAGGCTGAGACACAAGGATCGCTATGAGTCCGAGCTGGTTAGTGAGACTCTGTACCAAATATGTAAAAATAAAATACAATACAATAAAATAATAAATAAATAAAGTAGTGCTCTGTTTTACGAGTTACTGCTGACAACGGACACATTTCCTCCTTGGCATTTTTGGAAACTTTTGTTTGCATAATCTCTTGTAATTCTCACAGCAACACTGTTTGTCCTCTGGGTGACAATTACAATACAGAAGGTAGAAAATTACATGGCTGCTCTGACGTCTCACCCCTGGCAAGGCATAAAGCTGGGAGCTGAAGTGAGCGGTCCAGGCATGCAGGCAGCCCTGCTGCATACCACCGCAGCCTCGCACTCGAGACCTTGAGCCCGGCCGTGTCCCTTCCCCTACCACCCGCCTAGCTCCCCATCTGGGGCAGCACCATGCAGGCTGCCCACGGGAGACTGAGCCCACTGGCTGTCCTCCTTCCTCGCCTTGGCTGTCAAGTCTTCTTCCTCCCCTTCCTCCTCTCCCCTCCCCCTCCCCCCTCCTCTTCTTCCCCCTTTCCCTCCCGCCCTCCAGTTGCTGCCTGCCTCCCAGGAGTGTGTTTAGCATGAGCAGATGCTTGGGAAGGCTGTCCCTTCCGAAAAGAAGTACCACATAACCACAACAGTGGTTGTTCACAGGTCGCCATTGTAGCAGGAGGTGGGCGAGTGTCCCGCTTTGTGGAACAGAGCACTGCAGCTGACCTCAGGGACTACGGGAAGGTGCTGTTCGAGGTCACCGAGGAGGTCCTCACCCTGCACCGGAGAGCAGCAGCTCTGGAGGTCGAGACAGCTCGCGGGCAGGGAGCAGACGCATCAGATGGCTTTCCAGCTAAAACACAAACTCTGAGATTGTTTTCTTTCTTGTAACATTTTACAAAAGTCTAAAAGCCAGTATTGTTGTAGAAAATTTGTAAATTATGACCAAAAAAAAAAAAAAAAGAAAGAAAGAAAGAAAGAAAGAAAAAGTCAAACAAAACAAAACAATCAACAACACCAAAAAAAACGGAGTCCCGCACTAGTAAATCCCTCCGCCTTAACGCACCCACCCTGAAGTACTGGTGACACTGTGGTGTGTAGCTTCTACCTTGTCTACTTCTAGTTTTGAGAATAAATCACTGTATTTGTCATCCTCCACAACATTTATTTTACTTTGTGGACTCTTAGGAGAACTTTCCCCATACCGTCTAATTCCCTTCGCCTATCAGCCTCCTCCGCTGTACTGGCTTCCTTCGCATGACGCCCACCCCGCCCTGCGCCCCTGGGTGCACCGGCCGCGCTCCCGGCCGACGCTGTGCGCAGCAGCCTCGTGTGTGCGTACTGCAGGACCCCGTCTACCGGACAGGCTCCTGCTAGCCAAGGACCTGCCATCTGCACACAGGGGTTGCTAAATGGACCTCCAAGACTTTCTACCGCACACATGCTAGCGAGCAGCGCATGGTTACGAGGGTACAGTTTCCCAGATCCCCTGCTAATTCTGGATTCAAAACACAGAGCTTATTCACTGTGAACGCGTAGCAATGAATAGAAGAATTTAATCTTTGCCAACAAGTGAAAAAATATTTTTGTTGTTCAGCTAGAAATTCCTTCATCATAAATACTAAAAAGTGCCTACGATTGCAAGTCACATTTTAATCATATAGCATTTTGTTTTAGTCTGGCGCTTGCTTGCTCTTATTCTACTTACAGGTTTATAAAACATCCACGTATACTTATATGCTTTATGTCCAGCTGTATGTGTGTACTGAAATAGCATAGTATTTCGCTGTGTTATAAAAATGAGTAAAGCATTCTGCATTAGCTACCCTACTTTAGATACAAATTTAAAATATTTAAATAGAAATGCCTCTTTACTTTTTTGTTCTTTAAGATGTTTTCCTTTGCACTTTTATTAGTACAACCCGCTATTAGGCTGTAGCATTCTGTACTGTTAGATCATACTCTTCTGTGTGCTTTTTAAAAAAGGTCGGTTTTTGTTTTTTGTTTTCTGTTTTTTCTTTTGTGGCAGAGTTTCCGTATGTAGCCCAGCTGGCCTTGACCTCACAGTGATCTTCCTGTCTCAGCCTCCTGAGTGCTGAGATTAGAAACGTGAGCCACCCACCTCACTTGACTGTCCTTTTTAAGATAAGCGTGATATTTAGATTTCTACACATTTCTTTTGTTTTGTTTTTAATTTTATTTTATTTATTTGTTTGTTTCTTTATTTATTTGTTTTATGGCTGGCTCAGCCTACCCTGGTGGTGGGGCTGGCGCAGCATGTGGTGCCAGGGATTGAGCTGCAGTCTCTACAGTTGCCTGAGTTTTCCTGAGCAGGCGCTTTAGACCACTGAGCCATCTCGCCGGCCCCCTACACATTTATTTGGAATCTCCAGCAATTTATTAAATTATGGTAGACATCCTCAGGCCGAAGTAGCCGCTCCCATGCAGGATTCTGTCTGAAAACTGCAGCTGATGATTAAGCGGAAAGGTTTGATGATTATCACAAATTTTGCAAAACACATTGAAAACAAGAACAGATCTCAGGGAGCAGCCGGTGTGGCTCAGTGGTGCCACGTGCTGAACACACCAGCCTCAGTGCCACGAACGAGAACACACAGATGCCAGGCTTTGTCAGGGCTGCCTGTCCAGTAGCCTGCAGAGCCCCACATCTGCAACGGTAACTGAGCTCTCAGGTGGCTGCTGGGCCAGCATCGTGCCAGCTCGCTGGAGGGAAGCTGGCATTCTAGGGGAGCCTGAGTGGACTGAAGGTGGTTTTTCTCCAAATATTACTTCAGCTTCCTTTATTTATTCGTACACAGATGCATGTACAATACATTCCTGAAGTCTTATGACTTCGGAGAACTACAAGGCTGGGGCCGGGACTTGGTGGCCTCCCACCACACCCCTTAGGAAGAGTAGAGGAAGAAGGGGAAGAGCAGCGTTGCTCCAAGACCAGCACCCCACCTGCCTCATCTCTTGGTTCTCTGTGAGAAATCAGCCGCCTTCCAGGGAAAGTGCAAAAGCCACTTCGGCAGGGTGTTTCTCAGGCGGAGAGAATTGCTTAGCGGTAATGGGCAGGCTCCTCACTAAGCGAGAAATTCCAGGTTAATCATTCACCAGGGTGTTGAAGAGAAACTAGGAAAATTTGTGTATACAAAGACGACTACACCTCGGCTTTGAGATTTACAGTGCTGAGGCCCTCAATTAAAAGGGAAGTCATTGTACCGTGATTGCAGCAAGGTGTTCTGCAGAAACCCCTGCTCTGGGCCTCAGGGTCATGGCCAGCATCACAGATCTTACCCCACCCGGCCCCCAGGCCTGTCCGCGGCCCCCCAAGCTCACTGAGCAGAGCTGTTTCTGTTCTGTATTCTGTGCCAGATGATTCCAGGCTCGCCATACTTTGTCCCATTCTCGGTCAGCCCCTGTGAGGAAAGATAGGCTTCGAGAGGTCAGGCCCAGGGCAGGGACCCGGCGTTAAGTCACTCTGTAGGGCTGGCTACTCTTGGCAGACATTTCTAGGCAAGTGATGTGGTGCTGCACTTCGGAGACTGTGGCAGGAGGATCACTGAGAGCTCAACTCCAGTCTGGGCTACATAGCGATTTTAAGGCCAGGCTGAACTGCACAGCTAGATTGTGTCTTAAAACCAAACTAAATCAAACAAAACAAAACAAAACAAGACACACTTTGGTAGGGACGGTGAGACAGCTCAGCAGACTAAGAGCCTGCTTATGAAACCTCGAGGGCTGGGGTTCGATCCCCAGTGCCACGCTGTGCTGGAACAGAAATCGTGTGGGGTGGTGCACGCCTGTAATCCCAGCTGATGGGGCGGCTGAAGACAGGAGGCTCGCTAGGAATCTGAACTGCATAGTGAGACCCTGCACGCTTTGGTGTCTTGGGGACACTTGTTTCATGGCCTCTGAAATAGCTGCCAGGAGTCTAAGGCTTCCGGCCGGGCTCATTTGCCTCCTAACACAGTATCACTATGCAGAGATGCGCTTTGCTGATTTCATAATGTGCAACGCGGGAGTTTGTTCATAACCATGTAAATTTGGTGGGTATTTGGTAAAACCACACTTTAGGAGTCTGAAGTGGCACTGTAGCCGTGGAGCGGCCACCTGCCATGGTGCCGCCTCCCGCCCCGCCTGCCACTGGGGCCACTGCCTGCTGCGAGTGTGTCCAGTAACCTCAGCCCCGCAACCTCAGCCCCGCTGCCCTGCGGCTCTCCTGCGCCAGCGTCCCTCTCCCCTCTGCTGAGTGTAAAACCTCGCAGGCCCAGATCCCTCTGCCCTGCCCTCAGTGTCCCTGTACTCCCAACATGCTGATATCACCTCAGGAGAGCATGTTCCCTGCTGCTGCATGCAGATACAGACCAGTGCCCCGAGGGTGACACCAGCAGGGGATGACACCCAGGAAGGCTGCTTTGGTCAAGCTGGGTGATTTAGCAGAAAACTGACTGCATAGTTTGCTTTCTTAAGAGTACATATAATGAACATATGAACACATATCTGAACATACAAAGGCATGAAGACATCTAAAGTACAACTCACATAGCTTGGACTGTGAGGTTGGCAAGACAAAGCCTTGAGCACTAGAGTGAGGCCCTTTGTGGCATGGGAGTGACCTGGGCTTCTGTCCACAGGACACTGAATCTTCCCTTCTGGAAAGGGGACCTTGCTGTGGGCCTCTCGGAGCAGACTGGCATTGCATGGGCCCTAGACAGAAAGCCACCCTGCTAGAGAGCAGAGGGCAGGACACTGAAGGCGCGGTGTGCCACTCTGCTCTGATGGGACTCCCATGCACTGAGTAGGTCTACAGATGCTCAGGGTGAGGCTCGAGGTAGGCACCAGATCTCTGGCACATCTGTGGATAGCTGTCGACCTTAAAATCAGCGTGGCTGCTGGGATACTGGCACCTTGTAATTTGGGATCAGGATAAGGGGTCATTGTTCAGTGTCCCATGGCTCTGTTTCATCTGGTAGTAGTGAGAACAGCTCTGAGTGGAGTCAATGAAGATGACGATGCAGAGTCAGTCACAGCAGGTGGACTGTACCTGACCCGCAGTTCTGAGAGCAGAGGCCCTGAGAGACAGCTGCAGTCTACCGCTGAGGATGGAAAGGAGTGGTGTGCTAAAGACAGTGACCTTGTGAGGAAGGCGTGGCAGGAGGAACACGCGCAAGAGCCCTTCCCAGCTCTGCAGGGCACAGGAAGCAGTCCCTGGTGGGAGCAGAGGACACACGTAATCAGCAGGAAGCGCCTTTTCCTTAAAGGCCCTGCAGTGTCCGCAGCTAAGTGGAAGCCCAAGGTGGGCATTTCTGTCAGCAAGAACGGGCCATTTCAAGGCCACACATCTGGCACAGGGGCCATGGGAGGAGATTACGGGGGTGATGATGGCAGCACAGTGGGCACTGCATTCTATGCCTGCTGGGGAGGGATCACTCGCTCTCGTTGTGGGGATGGCGCCGTGGTGACCTGATCACCCCACACTAGCTCTGGCCTCTGTGATTTGTGAGACCTTGAATGTTGGAACTCAGAGCCCCATTTCTGCACGTGTCCCGGTGTTTGGTGAAGTGGGGCGTGTGGGCTGTTCTCATAACTCCTTTGTAATTTTTCTTAGTTTTATGTCACTACTTGAAAGTCCGGCAGCATGCAGGCTGACCCTGCGCAAACCCGAATCCCGTGCTAATGCTTTGGTTTTTGTGTCCTGTAGACGGAATGCGCGAACTTCATCAGGGTGCTCCAGCCCTACAACAGAACGCACGTATACGTGTGTGGGACCGGAGCCTTTCACCCCATGTGCAGCTACATTGACCTGGGACTCCACAAGGAGGTAGGTACAGTGGCCTGGCCAGCGCAACCCAGCGGCTCCCGCTGCTGCGTCACGTCATGTCTGTAACACAAAGCAGTCACTGGAACACAAAAGCAGAAAGCGCCTGCAAGCCGCATGAGGAGTTGTGCTCTTAGCCACGCTGTGGACTATCAGTCTAGTGCATATTTTACTCACCTAATAAATCTGCCTATTAAAAGTTGTTTTTATTGAGCCACTCCAAACTAATAGTGTGAAATGTTCAAGGTGCTTATTTTCAGTGGGTTCTATGTATATCTCACAATGATTCCCTTGAGTTTTCTTTATAACTAAATCTGTGTAGTTGTCCTGCTAGCAGTGAAAATCTATTTCCATTGGATTTCACAATAGAATTGCGTCGTAAGTAATGTCATTTTTTCCTTGCAGTAAAGCTGGCCTGTTGTGCGGCTTCATGCTAGCAGGCACTGAGAAGGGAATGCTCATGACTTTCTCAAACATACACAAATGTTCACTGTTGCACTGAACTTACTGTTTCTGCTGGGCTGGACTGACATGGTGGAATTAAAGGCTGTGTTAGCTAAGATTAGTTCATTCCTAATGCCACCAAGCTTCCCGTGAAACGAGACGCAGGGACGGTTCAGAAATTTAACTAATAGCGAATCCTTTGGCGCGTTCTCTCCGCCGTTGGCTGCTCGGCATGCTACCTAGATGGAATTCCACGAACTCTTATTAAAGTTAGTTCCATTGTCACTCCTGACACATGGGCTAGAACGCTGCAAGTCTCAGTGGGAGAAACTGGTGTTTCCAAATTCACGGGACTAATGAATGCCCTGCCCTGTTGTGCGGTGGGGGCTGCTCCCTGTGCATGAGTGTCCACGAGGTGGGCCTCGGACCCTGTCGTCACCCTGGGCCAGTGTGCACTGACTTGGCACCCTTGCCAGCAACCCACGCACTGCAGTGCCGTGGGCAGCACCTGGATCCTACCTCCAGCAGGGATACAGTCCCCGCCGTTCCCGCAGAGACCGGCTCCACAGCTCTGCTATCGGGAACTCGCTCCCTAGCCAACCCAACTGCCTGAGCTGCCCAGACTGCAGTGCTTGGACCTCAAGCAGCCCTGAGAGTTAAATATTGGAAACATGGGGAGACCTGGCAGCCCCATAGTCATTCTTCGCTGCTGGTGTAATGTTCTCTGCTTTGATGAGGGGAGGTATATAGGTTCCCAACTTTGATGAGGGGTGGTACATAGCTTCCCACAGGGTGTAATTATGAGAGATAGCCCCACACCCAGGGGGTGTGGGGGGCCCAGGCTAAAGGCCAAACTCACCACCTGCCAGGGAAACAAAGAAGTGGTCTAACTCCCTAAGTGCTGAAAGGGAATTTAGACAGCACTAATTGCTTGGCTTGGGACTTTGAAGAAGCCCCAGGCAGTCACATTTACAAGTTTCCCTGCACAGGAGAATTCTGAGGGGCTAGGCTGTGAGCAGGCTGAGTGTCAGCTGTCAGGAGGACAGGTGAGCAGGAGCAGGCCCACTGCCGGGTGACTAGCCCCCAAAAGGCATCAGTGCTCCCCGAGATCTCAGTCCTCCGCAGCTCAGAAGGCTTTGCTCTCCATTTCCAGTAGGAGAGCTGCTGCAGGGGTGGGGCTGGGGGCAGCTGAGGGGGCTACTGCAGGCCAGGAGAGGAACAGCTGAGAGGAAAAGAGCGCTGGCGGTGGGCGGTGGCAACAGGCTGTATTGAGGAGCCGTGACACGTTTGTGGGGAGCAAGGAGCTGGTGATTACGCTTGTGCATCAGACTCAGGAGGTCACACTCAGGTCACTCCATGCCCCCAGCCACTGGATCCAGAATTCAAGAGAAGCACTGGGGATGCAGCTGAGCTGCCTTCCCACCCACTGCCCTCTTCACATCTCTGATAATGTTCCCATCTGTGCCACTCAGCCAGGTGCTGCATGCGTCAGGCACCAGGCCTAAGGAGTTTCCAGGGGGAAATCCTCATGTGTTTGGAGTCTCGGGGTGCCGAGCATCCTGCCTTCCAGTTTATCTCAGCGCCTGCTGAGCCCTCCAGAGCTTCTCCCACACTTTCTTGGTGTAACCTTCTCTCAAGGAGACTGGGAGAGACACAAGTCCCAACGCTTTGGGCGTCTCTAAGAATTTAAAGCAGAAGTCCACAGCAGGGAAGAGGCCTCGTGGTGCCATGCGTGCAGCGTGAGGTCCTCACAGAGGCTCCCTGGCTTCCCAGATGTTGGCCTTCAGTCCGGTCCCCCTTTCCAGTACTCCACTATCGACTCTCGGCTCAGCAGCTCTGCTCACCTTGAGGGGAACAACGCTCCCTGAACAATTCAGAGTCGGTTCTGCGGCCCTTGGGGCTTTCTCAACCTGTCTCCATCTTGACCACAATTGTGCAGCCGCCCCAGATGCAGCTTAGGGGTCACTTTCACAGTGAGGTTCTGGCATCACATTTGCTGTGTGCAGACCAAGGGCTCTGGATTCAGCCGTGTTACCTGGCCAAGGGGAGTCTGTAAACCAGCTTTGGCGCATTTTTAGATCCGTCACTGGGAAATTCTGAGACCAAATTAGCTAAGAGCCCTACAGCGGAGGGACTCTGAGCTCAGCCTCCAAGCCCATGCTTTCTAGCACCATGTACCACTGATCCAGGCATGCAGCACTATCTGTTCCCAGGGCCACGCTCACAAAGGTGGGGTTCTTAACACCACTACCCTGTCAGCCTTCTGGTGCAAGACTGAGGCACACGTAGCCACCAGCTCTGAGGTAGTGCTGTCTAGCCATGTGGTGCCATGATTCCTAGTAACACAGTATACTTCTAAAGCTATGAGGTACCTCTTCCTCGTCCAGCTATTAGAACTACAGCCAGTCTTTTAGTGATGACAGTCACTGTTCAGGAGAACAGAGCCCATCCCAGGTGGCGCCATCATGTGACAGATGGTCAGAGACCTCCACAGCCTGATTTCCCTACTCTCTCCCTGCGTACGCAAGGGGACTGGCTCCTCCTCAGGGGAGGCATGTGCCAGTTGGGCTTCGCAGCCGCTGCTCCATCCAGAGGGAGCTGGGCAGCGCCGGCGTCCTCCGAATGCTCAGCCGAGGCCCATGCCTGCACCCTGGACGGAGCGCTGCCGTGACTCCAGGGCGCCCGGGCTCCTGTGGCTGCATTTATTATGCATTCCTATTTTTCTTGGAAAGTTCAACACAAGATGTTATTTTTTCCTGAATATTATAAGTCTGCCAGTGTCATTCTGTCTGTGGCCACTGCTACAAAAATAGACATTTCAGCCAAAATAACTGCACGGCTTTCATGTGCGCAGAGCTTCCATAACGGCAGAACGACGGCAGCGGAGTGCTTTTACTGCCCACATGGATCAACAGCTCTGCAAATTAACTGGCTGACTGAGAGCACTTTCATGTCCTGAAGCTTAAAACAAAGCCACTGGCTTGAAGCAGCTTGGCGCACTGGCAGATGTTCGGTTACACAAATCACAAGGATTATCCTGAAAGCATAAATATTATAGTAAACATATTCCTTAGAAGAGGAAGTTGGTTCGGTGAGGCTTGGTAACTTCGTTTCCCAAGGGAGCAGATGCATGTGCGTGGGCTTGGTGGTGACTTTGGGGTCCACCATGGTCCAGTGGCACTGGGGAGCCAGGAGCCAAGCCTGCCGGCTGAGCCTCCCCACTCGTGGCCCTGGTCGAAGGCCTAGATGCCGCCTGAAGCATGCACTGCCCACTCTGTGAGGTTTTGCTGAATGTTGCGGGTTGGATGGACTTTCTGTCACCTGGGTTCTTGCAGATTTTGACAGTACCAACGGTCCCCATGTGTTAACATTTCTCATGACAGGAAGTCACATTCAAACTGGACACACACAGCCTGGAGTCCGGCCGACTGAAGTGCCCTTTCGACCCTCAGCAGGCTTTCTCTTCTGTGATGACGGGTAAGCTCCCACATGCACGGGCCCTGCCGTAGGCACCTTCTGGGGAGGGTGCGTGCAGACCAGAGAAGACCCCTGCCCGCCTTGGGACCAGGAGTGGGGACCCTCTGCCTACAGCTCTCTCCTCAGGGGAGCCCAGCCCAGCCTCCAGCTGCAACCTGCCTCTGATGGGCAGCCCTGCCTGGGGTCTTTTTCATGCAAAGTTTCTGCTTACTCACGCGTGAATTTTGCACTTACACACGGGGATTTTCTTACCCAGAACTGTGTTCTTCAGCTCAATAAAATGTTAAGTGTGGCAGTCCTGTAAGTTAATAAGTCAGTAAACAAAGTGAACACACCATGAAGTGCAGATAGTGCACTGACCTGTGGCCCCCAACTTCACTGTTACAGAAAGGCTGGCTAGCACGGAGGAGTCTTCTCGCCCTGGCCCGTGTCTTTGTCAAGCATGTATTGATTACCCATCTGTGTCTGCAGCGCTTGAAGCTCACACTCGTGGGCAGCTGGTGCATGCACAGACCACAGCCTCACTGCCTTGGCCCCTCCCCCAGCCCTTCTGCTCTATTGCCGTGTGTTCTTCAACTCTCTCTTTTCAATTATTCTTAAACTTTTGTCTATTTATTTGGTAGAGGTTCTTGCTGTGCAGCTCGGACTCATAGTGATCCTCCTTTCTCAGCCTCACCAGCACTGAGGATTACGGTCATGCACCGCCATACTCAGTTTTAGGCCCAGCACAACATGCCTGGGATTCGGGGGCCCATGCAACATGTGGTACTGGGGACCAGACCTGGGCCCTTGCACTTGCCATGCCGGTGCTTAGACCTCTCAGGCTGTCTCCCCAGCTCAACTCTCTTTTTGAAAAGTCCCCTGGACACACCTTAAATTGTAGTCGGAGACAGTGATGCGTGAAGGAGGTGGCACGGCGTGGCCTGATGTGTTTCTAGGCTGTCAGCAGCGTCACCCACCTGGAGCCGCAGCGCCGCTCAGGCCCCTTTTGTTTCTGGCTGGTGACTTTAGTTTCTTTCTAAGCGACTTGTTTATTAAATGTTTGAACAAACACTAAGAGCAAACCAGCGTGACATTTTAATCTTCCTTGGCAAGAACCTTGCTTTGAAGAGAGCCTGTGTCTCTGGGGGCTTGGAGAACCCTCCACCCGACTCTGTCTTTCTCAGCAAGACGAGGGTGGGTTGTGACTCCTCTGGCCAGTGGAGTTGACACATCATTCACAAAAAGCAACAGTTTGGGCTGGGCCTCAAGGACACAGGCTAGGGATCCCAAAGTAACTTTAGATACAAAGAAGACAGTTTAAAATTGAATAATCAGGGGCCAGGGAGAGAGCTCTGTGGCACTAGTGCCTGCCTGGCAAGTGCAAGGTCTTGAGTTTGAACCTCAGTCCCACAAAAAAAAAGATTTTAAAAAAGTTGAATAGTCGGGCACAATTTTTAGCTTGGAATATACCCCTTTTTTTCCTGACAACATATTTGAATGTTTGGGATTTTGTATATTTCAAAATGATGGTTTGCCTCTTGATGTGGCTATGTTGATCAATTTTAAAAATTCATTCCCCAGTGAAGTGCTGCCCTTTATCCCTCCATGCTTTGCAGAAGTACCCTGAGAAGTGGGGCCAGTGGGTGTCTGCACCCCTTCCATGGCCAGATCCTCCCATGAAGCTTTGCTTCCTGGAGAAGTCACCCACCATCATTTTCAGGTTGAGTTGTCCCCGAGGGTTCAGTGAGAGGCTTGTTGAGCAAGACATCACCAGACGAATCGGAGTTTTTAGCCCCGGCTCACACAAGGCAACGTTACATTTTGATGACAGAACAGAGTGCTTTTATTTTCGTATGTAGTCCTTAAAGAAACACAGGTGCTCTGCAGACACTAGCTAGGTTGGAGTCTCCCTTAACCTAAAGTGGGGGACCGTCAAGCTCTGTAATGGCAGCAGCCTTAGCTTTCAGTGGGACGGCCTGCTGCGGTGCAGATCCCTCGTGCCCGG
>PVKN010023534.1:0-14752 GCA_004027915.1 Capromys pilorides
ACTGGCATTGTCAGAAGCTGTTGACTTGAGCCTTTTATAGCTCAGCATACTTATCTGGCTTCATTTTTTATGCCTCATGGTTAAACTTTCTTGCTGGCTGTTTAAGACCAAGTTAAAGCAATACCCATATAACAAAACATATAACTTTTGTATCTAACAAAGTCAGTTAAATTCCCTCAGGATTTACCTTGAAACCACGTACAGTATTTTGTAGAACTTTTGTCAGTGTCAACTGTCTGGATGTCACGGTCATTGCTTGACCAGTTTGCTCTCTGTGAAAGCCTGAGAGCATGTTTTCTCTCTAGGTGACTCTCCTTAGGCACACTGTGCATCGCAGATCTATTTCCCCTGTGGCCTTATAATCTTGAAAAGAAAATTTGGGACACCACTGAGTTATAGGATGTTACGGTACATGTTCTCTTATGTCCAGAGTCTTCACTGACCTTGAAGGGCTAGGGCCAAAATATTGACTATCCTTGCAGCCCTTCTTTTTATCTAATTTTTTAGTCTGCAAACTTAAGTTGTTAACCCTCCAGAATGAAGCTTAGTGATACTATTATGGTATTACATAGGTATTTGAGCTTCACATCATTGTCTTTCTGAACATCAAATGCATTAGACTTAATTTGGAACTGGTATTTTCCATCAATCATTGATATTCTAATAATTCCATATAGAATATGATAAAAATAGTTGCATATTTTTACACAGCCATTTAGAAATCTAATTATATACACAATTATAGCAGGTTAATCCTATGGCATTTTTCCTTGTCTCCTATTCTCTTTTATTACTCCTTTATTTTTTTTTTTAAACAAACATTTACCTGAGAGTATGCAAATAATTGAAGTGACATTAGAAGCAGCACACATGTAAGAGACCAGAATGACAGGCATTCCAAGCATGGTTGCTGTCCTCAGTGTCAAAAATCTGTTGGAGATTCTTAGGACAATTGTCTAATTAATCCTGTATATATAAGTGCATGACTTTGCCTCTTTCATGCTTCTAACTTTTCTGCTTGCTGACTCTTCATTGTTTAATCCTTAAAGTTTTGATTTCCATTTTTCTGTGTTATGCCTTTACATTTTTATTTCTTCTTTTGAGTTCTTACACTAGGGAGACTGTTCGATGTTTATACATGTAGGTCTGGTTTATTTCACTTATGAGTTTATATTCAAGATATATCCAGTTATATATAAAGTCTTTGAGATTATCATTCTTTATAGCTGAGTAATACTCCATTGTAAAAAAACACCACCTCTCTTTTAACCATTCTTCAGATGATGAGCATTTTGGTTGTTTCCAAGATTTGGCTACTACAAATGGGGCTGCTATAAACAGAGGAGTGCAAACATCATTGTGACATTATGTTTTCAATTCTATGGGAAAAATCCCAATAGAGGGATAGCTGGATTGAGCAGGATTTCCAGTCCTAGTTTTTTAAGGAGTCTCCACACTGATTTCCATAATGATTGCACCAGGCTGCACTCCCACCAACAGTGGAGAAGAGTTCCTTTTTCCCCACAGCTTCTGCAACATTTGTTGTTGATTGATTTCTTTATTCACTGTTTCTGGGGTGAGATGGTATCTAAGTGTTGTTTAATTTGCATTTCATGGATGGTTAGCGATGTGGAGCATTTCTTAATGTTTTTATTAGCTTCAGTATTTCTTCCTCTGAGAAGTATGTGTTCATTTCGAATGCCCATTTGTGGACTGAGTCTTTGAATTTTGGAACTGTAATAGTTTTTAGTTCTTTATACATTCTAGATAGAAGACCTTTGTCTGAACACTTACTAGTTAAGATTTTTCCAAAATTTGTGGGTTGCCTTTTTTATGTGATAATTTCTTTTGAAGTGAAAAATCTTCTCAGTCAGAAGAGGTCTCAGCTGTTGATTATTTCAAGTGTTACACGTGCATTTTGATTTTTATCTATAAACTGTTTGCCTACCCTGATGTCTTCAAGATTTCCTCCTACTTTCTCTTCCAAGAGATTTAGTATTTCTGCTTTAATATTTAGATCTTTAATCCATTTTAATTTAGTTTAGTGCATGGTGATAGGCCTGGATCAAGTTTTAATTTTCGACATGTAGAGAGCCAGTTTTTCCAGTACCATTTGTTAAAGAGACTAGCTGTCTTCCAATAAACATTTTTGGTCACTTTGTTGCAGATAAGATGGCTTCTGCATCTTCTAACCTATTCCATTGATCCTCAGGTGAACTTTTTTTTTTTTTTTTTTTTTTGCCAGTACCATGCTGATTTTGTCACTGTAGCTTTGTAGTATAATGTTAGGTTAAGATTTGTAATGCCTCCTGCCTTATCTTTATTGCCTAGGATTGTCTTTACTATTCTAGGTCTTTTCTGTTCCAAATAAATTTTAAGCATGAGTTCTCCAGGTCTGTGAGGTATGTTGGTGGTATTTTGATAGGAATTGCATTAAATATGTACTACAATTTTAGGAGTGTGGCCATCTTAACAATGTTGGTTCTTCCTACCCAGGAACAGGGAATAATTTCCCATTTTCTGAAATCCTCTACCTTCTCTTTTTTCAGATTACTGTAGTTTTCATTGAATAGATCTTTTACTTCTTTAGTTAGATTAATTCTTAAGTGTTTTATTTTCTGTAGTGCTATTGTGAAAGGTATTGGTTCTCTAATTTCTCAATGTGTTTGTTATCAGTGTAGTGGAATGCTATTGACTTTTGTGTTGACTTTGTATCTTGCTATACTACTGAATTTGTGTAATTCAAGTAGCTTCTTTGTGGAGACTTTTGGGTCTTCCAAATAAATCGTCATTTGCAAATAATGATACTTTAACTTCTTCTTTACCTGTCCTTATTTGTTTTATTTCTCTCTCTTGTCAAATGTCTCTAGCAAATGATTTTAGCACAATGTTGAATAGGAGTGGTGATAGAGGACATCTTGTCTTATACCACATCTGAGAGTAACAGACTTCAGTTTTTTCAATTATGTTAGTAGTTGTATTGTCATACATGGCTTTTATCATATTGAGATAGAGGTCTTCTATTGCAATTTTCTGTAGTATCTTGAGCATGAATGAGTGTTGGACTCTGTCAAAAGCCTTTTCTGAATCAATCGAGATGATCATGTGGCTTTTGGATTTAGATATATTATTATAGTGTATTCATTTATATATTTGTGCATGTCGAACCATCTTTGCATTCCTTGGATGAATCTTACCTGTTCATCATGATATACAATCTGTTTAATGATTTGCTATATTTTAATTATGAGGATTTTATTGAGAATTTTTGCATCTATGTTCATGAGAGAGATTGGCCTGTAGTTCTCTTTTTTAGTTGTGTCTTTCTCTGGTTTTGGTATTAGTAAAATGCTTACCTCCAGGAATGATTTGAGGATGTTGCCTTCCTTTCCAATTTCATTGAAGAGTTTGAGGAGTATTGGGATTACATCTTCTATTAATTTCTTGTAGAATTCAGCGGTGAATTGATGAGAACCTGGACTTTTCTTTGTCAGTAGTTTTTTTTGGTTGCATTTAGCATTTTATTGGCTGTTATTGGGTTGTTGAACATTCTTATATCTTCTTAATTGTGCTTTGTAAATTGTACCTTTATGAGAATCTGTCCATTTCATCTGTGTCTTCGATTCTGTAAAAGTATAGATTCTTGAAGTAGCTATAATGATCTTATGACTTTCTACTGGGTTTGTGGTAATTTCTCCCTTTTCATTCCTTAGTGCTTGAATTTGAGTCTTTCCTCTTTTTGATGAGGTTAGCTAGGTGCATATCAATTTTATTTAATCTTTCAAAGAACCAGCTTTTTGATTCATCAATTCTTTGATTATTTTCTTTGTCTTGATTGAATTTATTCTGCTCTAATCTTTATAATTTACTCACTTCTTTGGGCTTTGTGTTTGATTTAATCTTCTTTTTCCAGAAGCTCGAGGTGTAACATAAGAGTATTTATATGTTCTTGTTCTGTTTTCTTAATTTGTACATTTAGAGCTATAAATTTTCCTCTAAGAACTGGTTTCATTGAATCCCATAAATTCTAGTAGGTTGTGTTTGAATTTTCATTAAATTGTAAATATTGTTTAATTTCTTGCTTAATTTCATCTGTTACCCACTGGTTACTGAGGAGAGTGTTATTTAATTTTCATGTATTTCTGGGGTTCTTATGGATTCTTTTATCATTTATTTCCATTTTCATTACGCTGTAATCAGATAATATGCATTGGATAAATTCTGTTTTCTTTCAAATACTTAACTATGATATACGGACCTATGTGGTCCTTTTTAGAAAATGTCCCATGTGCAGCTGAAAAAACAATGTGTACTCAAAAGTGGTTGGGTGCAGCACTCTGTATATGTCCACTAGGTCCAGTTGTTAAAACTTCTGGTTCAGTTCTGCTACTTCTTTGCCAATTTTTTTGCCTGTTTGACCTATCTTTTTGGGATTGAGGGGTGTTAAAGTCTCCCGTTAAGCATGTGGTATTGGGTATTAGATTTTTCATGTCCATTATAATTTGTCTTATATAGTTGGGTACATATAAATCTATGAATGTTACCTCTTTGTCTTCAGTTTTCTACTAACCAGTATATAGTGGCTGTCTTCTTCTTCTTCTTCTTCTTCTTCTTCCTTTTCTTCTTCTTCTTCTCTTCTTCTATCAATCTTGGTTTGAAGTTCAGACTATCTGCAAAATACATTGCTACTCTCCCTTTTTTTTTCTGAGATGCTAGGGGATGTAGTATTGTTTTCCATCCTTTGATTTTCAACCTCTGACTTTCTTTACGAGTTGAATGTGTTTCTTGCATATAGCATATTGTTGGATTTTGCTTCCTAATCCACAGTGCCAGTCTATTTCTTTTAATTGGAGAATTAAGTCCATTTACGCTGATGGTTATAGAAATGTTTTGACTTATGATTGACATGATTTTTATGTACTATTGTTTATCCCTTTTTCTCCTGTGTTTAGTTGATTGCCTTATTTGATGGGTTATTTCTGTTCTCATTCATGGAATTTGGCTCATTTTGGTCCCTGTGTAAAATATTTTTTACTAGTCTATGTAGGTTTGGCTTTCACATTATGAAATTCTTTAGTTGTTCTTTGTCATGGAAGTATATCTCTTCTCCCTCATACTTGAAAGAGTGTTTTTCAGGGTATAGAAGTCTGTGCTGGAATTTGTTTTCATGGAGGACTTGAAGCACTCTGCTCCATGCTCTTCTTGACTTCAATGTTTGTGAAGAGAAATTTACCATTATCCTGATAAGTTTTCCTTTAAATGTGATCTGTTTCTTTTTTCTAGTGCTCTTAGTATATTATTCCTTTACTGGATTTCTGGGATCTTAACTATTATATATCTGGTTGTATTTTAGCTGAGTTGATGTTACTTGGAGTTCTGTATGCTTCAGTGACCTGAATGCCAGACTGTTTTCTCATATTTGGGAAATTTTCTGCTATTACTTCTGCCCATATTCTTTTTATATCATTTGTATTGACTCCTTCTTTCTCATTGATGCCTGTTAGTCTCATGTTTTTCATATTTGTGTCATCTTGCAGATGTTGAATTATATTTTATTGCATCCTAGTTGTCATTAAGAGATATTTTTCTTAGCTTTTCACTAGTTGCGACTGTGTATTTAAGATCTGAAACTCTATCTTTACTTTCCTTCATTCTGTGTTGCCAGCTTGTGATTGATATTTTATTTTTCTGTATATCTCCTTGCAGCTGCTTTATGTTATCTATTTCTATCCTATATTTCTCACTCTGGGATTCCACAATTTTTCTATTCTCCTCTAATTTTTTATCAATGTCTTCTTCAGAAACATTTATTCTTTCATTATAGTTATCCTTTCTTTTTCTACTTCAGGGATTATTTCTGTTCTGATTTCCTTTCTACCCTTCTTTAGTTGTTCCTCTACTTCAAATGCTATTAATTCAAAGATGTCTGTTTTTACTTCAGATGTTATTTCTGATCTGAGTTCCTCTATATGTTTCTGCATTTGTTTCTTTACTTCAGGTGCTATTAATTCAGAGATTTCAGCTGTGTGATTCCCATTTTCTTTTATGGTAGTGTTTCCTGTATTTGTTCTGGGTAGAGCTCGTGGCCTCATATTGCGTCATGCTCCTTCTCTTTGTCATTTTGTGTAGCACTGTCCTTTGTCCTTTGGTGTAGAATTTTGGTGAAATTATACCATTAGTGCTTACTGAAATTTGGGTGCAAATGTAAAAATTTTGGTCTTGTCCAGCTGTGGCTGGCTGGGTCTGGTTACTGTGCTCAGCTTCTTCCTGCTGCAGCTCATAGCAGTGAGCCCACTGTGCTTCTCTGGCAAAATGTTCAGATCCTGTGAGGGTCTTATCTCCCAGCCTTTCTGCAGGGAATTTTACCTCAGGGCTCTACAGTAGATGCTGTTGCTGGGTTCTGAGCAGGAAGAAGTTCTGGTGGCATGGGACCACAGGCAGAGAGTTATTATTGGTGTGCCTGCCAGTCCAGGTTCTGGGAGGGAAAGAATTTCCGGTCTTTCAAGTTCTTATACTAAGGAGACAATCCAATGTTTGCACAGGGAAGCCTGATTTACTTAAGTGTGTGGTCTCTAGTTGTATCCATTCATTTATAAAAACCTCGAATTTGTCCTTTTTTACAGCTAAATATTCCACTGTGTAAAATATTGTATATTTTAATTTCCCCTTCTCCTACCCTCCCTTTAACCCCTCTCCCTCACATTATTTCCTTCTTTTTGAGTTTTTTTTTTTTTTTCATTTTCTTTTCTGCCTTTCCTGCTTCTCCCTACAAACCCTCTCAAGAACAAGAAGATATTAGCACTGAACATAGGATTGGAGTTCCATTTTGTCTTTAGATCCTGTACTCTGAGGAAATCTGTGCACTTTGTATTCAAATCAAGATTGTATCTTTTCAGATTTTAGGAATAAAAATAGGTTTAGATCAAAGAAAAGCCAGGAAACTCTGTGTGGTGGTGCATAACTACAACCTCAGCATTCTGGTAGTTGAAACTGCAAGACTACAAGTCGAAGACCAGACTGGGCAAATTGGTTATTTAGAGACATTATCTCAAACTTAAAATAAATTAAATAAATAAATAAATAACTTGTTTTAAAAGGAGCTATAGCTACAGCTCAGTGCAAAGGCCCTGTGTTCAAAGAAAGAAAGAAATGCAGAAAGGTGGGAAAAGATAAGGAAATAAAAAATCAAAGAAAGAAGAAAAGAAGAGCTTAGAATTTAAACATTGCTAATAATTTTTGGAGGCAATATAGCATAAAATTTAAGAACATGGGTTTTACAGACAGGGCACCTAGATTTTTAATTGCATCTCTTCATTATCCTGGTGCTTCCCCAGTCTTGATCAACTCTTTTAGCTCTTTCAAATTCTAGATTCTACCTGCGCCTAGGGAAACTTAAAACAGTTACATATTGAAGTCTAAAAATGATACTATAGGTGAGAGATAGCTCAGAGGTATAAGTGCCTGCCTGACAAGTATAACAGCTCAAGTTTGATCCCAGGTACTGAAAAAAAAATATATATATAAAGTCATTAGCATTATGCTCTCACTAGTATAAGTGTTTGAAAATATTATTATGATAATTCCTAAGGCTACAAAGAAAACTATGATTTTCTTGTAAAAATAAAAATGCTTACTCCTTTCTATAATCTACTTTTAGTTACTTGGAATCAACAGTCATTTTGTTCAGCTCTCTTTCCTGCCTTCAAATCTAGTAATATTATTGGAGACCCTCTTTCTAAGCAGTCGCTCACCACACTCAGCTTCCAGGCTTTTCTTTTATCTTTTTTTTTTTTTTTTCTGGTACAGGGGATTGAACTCAGGACCCTATGCTTGCCAGGCAAGCATTTATGCCACTGAGCTACCTTCCTGGCCCTGAGCTATCTCTCTGGCCCCAGGCTTTCCTTTAATCTAAACCTATTTTTATTCTGAAAATCTGAAAAGACATAATCTTGATTTGAGTATGAAGTGTCCAGCTTTCTTCAGAGTACAGGATTTAAAGACAAAATGAAGCTCGAATCCTATGTTCAGTGCTAATATCTTTTTGCTCTTGAGAGGGTTTGCAGGGTGAAGCAGGAAAGGCAGGAGGGGAAAAGAAAAAAAAAAATCCTCAAAACTTAAAGAACTTAAACGTTACTGGTTCTGCTCTTCTCTCCGTCTGCAGTTGGGTTCCAGGTTCTTCTCGCCTGCAACAAAAAAACAAACAAAATCAGCACAGTGAGCTTGAGTTGAGAATGTAGAGAAAAAACACCGCTGCGTCTGCCAGACAGTGTGGGCTGTTACGGAGCAGTGTGATTGCACGCTCCTCATGGCGGCCTTTCTTTTATGCTGTGTAAATATACATGAAACCAACGAGAACTCCTGTGTGGGCCCTCAGAGGTCTAAGCCCTGGCCTCAGGCTGACCCAGGCCTAAGCCGTGCTGCTGAGAACCTGCTCCAGTTCTTACCAGGGCCAGGAGGAGGGCTTTAAGAACTGCCCTGCGCCAGTGCCCTTGGATCTTGTAATTATCAGTTCAGGCCCACTTCTCCAGCCACGTTTTGTCACCCCGATCCCCTACCTCACCTACACATGTATACTGCGAGTGACAAATGCCTAGCTTGCTATAATTCTTTTTAAAAAATTGAATGCTTTGCTTACTTCCTCACAGTTTATGGTAATGGCCTAATAAAATAATACACAAGTTACTAGGGTCAGAAATGAAGTAATTTGGAATTTGGCATAGCAACGATTTCAAATTAAAGATTTTACATAATTTCACTCTGTAACTATATTGTAATGCTAAATATACCCATTAAATGACTACTGCTGTTGAGAAGTTAAGCAAATTAATTGTTTTCCTCAATGTCATTTTAGTGTATACACATGTATATTAGTAAGTTTTGTTTAGTGTTACCTGTTTCAAATACTAGATTTGCTACATGCAACCCAAAAAGATTTATTGTTTTATTTATTTACTTTTTTTTTATTTTGGTACAGAGTTTGAACTCCTCGCGAAGCTCTTGTCTCAGCTGCCCCAGTGGTGAGAGGGATAACAGGCATGCACCACCATGACCAGATTCAGGCCTCACAACCTGCCCATGGTCTGGTGCCAGCGCTGCACACAGTACCCAGGATCAAACCTGAGGCTTCGCACTTGGTGCACAGGTGCTTACGCCGCCGAGCTATCTGCCTAGACCAAAAAGATTTAGACACGGTAGCCAAGAGATGGAAGGGAAAGGAATCTGAAAAGAATTTAGACGTATTCTTTGTGCATACTAATTCCCTGACGACTATAATCAGTGTGTAGTGCAAACGCGTAATAATAAAAAAATTTATAAAAGAAATCTTGGGACAAAATCTTTCACTTGGTGAAAGATCATAATGCTGTCAAAACTCACACACTCTGAGTGTTACTGTGTAACTGGCTACATTCATTTAACTCTCAGCTGGTCCTCTAGGTGCAGGTCTGTGATTATCTCTGTTTTACAGTTGAGGAAAGCACTGCACGGAGAAGCTGGAAAGCCACTGGGGAGCCCCTAAAATAAATGGCAGAACTGGGATTTGAACCCTTGCAACTGTTTTCTATATTTTGTGTATACCTATAAAGCTATAATAATATTGTTACCTAATGTCCAAACAATAAAGTTAACAGAAATTTCAAAAAATAACTTTGGAAGGAATTTTAGAATCAATGATTTTTTCTCGTGTGAAAATCATCGGTATGAGTTAGTAACCACCATCACTGTCCATTTTCAGAAATTTTTATTATCCTGAAAAAGTGCTGGGAATCAAACCAAGGGCCTTGTGTTTGCTAAGTTAGTACCTTCCTACTGGGCTACATCCCCAACACCCTAGAACTTTCAAAAACAAGAAAATAGTTTTATATTTATTTATTGAGGAACCAGGGATTGAACTCAGGCTCTTGCATTTGCCAGGCAAGTGCTTATTTTACTGAGCTATCCTCCCCAGCCCTCAAGAATATAGTTTTAGATTTCATTTTATATATATATATATATATATATATATATATATATATATATGGAAAATCATATATATATATGATTTGATTTTTTGACATTTTTCACAACCACACCTCATATTATAATCTATTCTTTATGCATTAGACTGATATTCTGAAAAAATCAAAATTGCCAATGTCTCATCGTGCTTGAGAAAAAAAGTTAAAGTCCGAAGCAAATCTTGTCCAGCCTTCAGTCTCCATTGGCCTATGTGCTTCCGTGGTTCAGTGTGAAAGCTCTTCACTTTTCCAGATAAGGCCTGCTCACTGTCATCACACTGGGGAGCCTTTGTATGCGTGATTCCAGCCCTCTCCCTTGCTGTCTCCCTTTAGGCCCAACTTACACCTATCCTCAATCGAGGGCTATTCTCAGATACCCTGGCCTAAGCTGTGCCCTCTTCTTACATGCTCCTAGCCCACTGTGCAAGCCTTAGTGTTTATCCTTCAGTGATCTTACAACTACTACATCAATATTTAATATTTCCATTAGCTCAAAATCTTTTAGGTGCCAGTGTTCACCATATTGGAACTTAATAAATATTTGCTGGGTGTGTGAATATGTGAAAGATTCATTAAATGTCTATGATGATCCAGACACTGTGTCGACACCAGTGATATGGAAATGAGCCGAAATGAAGTCACCACTCCCTTGCAGATGTGATTACAGTAACAAGAAACTTACAATAGGAACAAGCTTGCATTAACTAATAATGTTAAAATATTAAAACAGGGGAGAAGAATGATTCATGAAATATTTTAACTAGCTTCTTTTAAAGATTAAAGGTAATATACTTGAAAGTATTCTAAAAGTGCCAACAAAGTAAGCATCGATAAGTTTATAATTTTTCTTTCAGTGAAATGCAGCCCATTTCATATCATTGAGATCCAAATGGTACAGGGCAAATCCCAGAAACTCAGAACTCCCTAAATATTTAGCACAAAATGTCATCATTGACAGCATAAGTAATATGTTCTGAGTGCAATGCATTTGGGTGTATACATTAGCACTGCTTTTGAAAATTAAAGCAAGGGAAACATGTATAAGAAATATCAGATCTCCTTTAAAGGCCTAGTGAAAGTCTCAACAGAGACATACCATTTCCTTGACCTTCATTTAACCTTCAAGCAAAATGCAAAATTGGGGCTTTTAGTCATTACTAGGACAACAGTCATACAAGCAAGGATTATTTATGGTGTTAATTTCCTAGAAGATACATTATGATGTGATGACTTGCCTGATGAAGGAAGAGATGTACTCTCTTCTAGGAGTCATGACCACTTTTTAGGCTGTAGAAATGGATGGTGCCTAGTACTACAAAGATAATTTTTCCTGGCATAATCTGGTTCCATTTTGATTAGATGTCAGATAAAGGAAGCAAGGCAAGCAGAATGTCTTCTCTGATAAAACCACATTACAATTGCAGACCTAGGAACAGCACTCTTCATTCTGAAAGCTTTGCCCGTGTCAGCTGCTCTGAATCCTGAATACTCAGGAGATGTTGGATGACATATAAAGATAGGAGTATCTCGCTTCTCTCTTTATCAGCATAATGTAGAAAGTGAAAAAAGGATTCGCTTTTGATATCTATCATATCAATAGTCGTGAAAAACAAAGAATCATGGCATAGTAATTTATTTAACAGTATGTTCAGTTCAAAAAGTCAGAGACAATAGATGAAAAGCGAGATAGTCATGTCTGAGTTAAAGAAAGTATAATGACTATCTCAGAAAAACTCTGGAAAGTGTTTAACGATATCCTTGATGGAGATCATAAGAGCTATTTAACAGAGATTTTCAACACAAATGGAGTAAGTTACTATTATTTTTTTGCCTGTTTCCTTTGTGAAAAGCTACAAATTTTCCTAAGAGAACAGTTCTAAAGACACCAATAAAAACTGAAGTGTAAAGGTGATAAATCATATAGTGCTGAAAGCTATGATGTTAAAATAGGTGTGAGCGTTTGGGAATAAGTAAAACCGACAGAGCACTAGAATGTTGAGTTCTGAGGGAGAGGCAGATAGAGGAGGAGCAGGTGTTCGTAGCAGCTGACTGTAAGGCACTGAGGTTGGCCCTGCTGGTCAAGTAACTGGTCTTCTGTCCATATTTTGTTACATTGAATGTAGAAGTCTGAGTTGTAGGATGTTCTTCATTTGAAGTCTAGTTTAGTGGCCTTGACTGGGAAATCTGTCTCTAGCTTCCTAGCCTTGGTTTTTACTGTTATCATGATTTCCCTTATTTCTGACGCTGATCACGCATGTTTGCTTTGTGCACTTCACTGATTCCACTACTTCCTAGCTTCCCGCCCTTGGGCTCCACTTGATGACTTTGTGTACCTGATTTCCTGCCTTCTCAGCCCCTGATTAACCCCACTGTGGTGGACCATATGAAGAAGCAGGCAGTGGATGAGGGGTTAAGAGACGGTGGGATGGGGTTTTCAATTAGAAGTTGCTAGGACCTTTCCCCTGAGAGTCCAAACGCTGAGTAGTACTCCTTGGGTTAGGCTTTTGGTTTCCGGAGTGGAGGATTTCCTGACTCCATCATTATCATTAAAGAGAGAAAGGTGAATGCTCTTTGTGAAACTTGCAGCTCTCCTACAGAACACAAGGCCTTGCTCATTAAGTCAGTGACTGTTTCCTGAATGAGCAAGGTGTTGTGAGCAACTACGGAAAATCAAAAGTAAGGTGGAGGTTAGACCCGATGTGCTGAAGCCTACCCAGCGCTGGCCACTTGCCCTGGAGGTCAGCTGCGACTCAGCTGTGCTGGAGGACTCTGCTAAGATTTGCATAAACTCAGAGAGCAGCATCTGAATGTCTTTAGTTTGACATTCAATCTATGTCCTCTTAAGGGGCAGACTGTAGAATTAAAGGGTGGAAGAAAGAAGCCACACAAACTTTAAATTCCAAATTAAAAAAAAAAAAATCACAATGCTAAAAAACTCTGTCACTGGATTAAACAAGATTAAAAGGATTTTGTTAATCCGCATAGATTTTTAAGAAAAACAAAAAGCAGAATTATTTTCTTACAATAACACACAAGTGAAATGGCTTGCCAAAAGAGGTATAAAATGGTAATGTGAAGAAAGCTTTGCAATGTGACAGATCTGACTATGTGTATCTTGATATGTCATTATTCTGACACTTGTCAGTCCAGACAATGACTGCTTTTATATGAGGACAGTGTCTGAAATATATATTATAGTGTATTTAAAAAGCCATACTAGGGGCTGCGAGACAGCACTGTGGCACAAGTGCCTGCCTGGCAAGTGTAAGGTCGTAAGTTCGAACCCTGGTCCCCCCAAAAAATAAAGCTATACTAAAACTTTTACTCAATAAATTTTACTATTTGAACTGCTTAACAAAGCAGCTGAATTCTTTCCTTAGATACTCCATTACTTATACATTCTTTTTGTTTATTTTGTGAATTTTCTTTCCATGACAAATGTAGCCAATTCTGGACTAATGTGTCTATTTCAAAAACCAAATACATCTCCAGATTGTCAATGGGATTGTCTCCAAGATTCTTATCTATTAAGGTAGTGGTCTTGGGTCTTAGAGGAAACTGTATTTACAGAGGACCCTCTCATGTACATGAGTTTATTTTTTGTATTAGAAATGAGCATATAATGCTTATTTATCTAACTCTTTGAAAAATACATGTAACTTTTCCATGTTGGCTGTGTCACCTTATGGAAAATCAGATATTTTATTATTACCTTTGTTTTTTATTTAATTTTTATGTATTTTTTACAGTCATTACTCAGCATGGACTCATAGTGATCCTCCTGTTTTCAGCTTCCTCAGAACTGGGATTACAGGTGTGTGCCAACACACCCCGTTTTGATCACCAGCTCCGTGTGCTCGGGGTTGGGGCTGGCGCTGCATGTGGTGTGGGAATTGAACCCCAGTCCCTGCATTTCCTGTTAGAAGAAGGCGCTTAGTTCATTGAGCTATCTCGGCGGCCTTTATCATTACCTTTACTATCAGTTGAATTGGGACAATAATATTTCGTACCTTAAAAGTGTTATTCTTAGGAATACATGTGTGCCTACTTACAATGCACCTTACAGGGGGTTCAATATCTTTTCTCAGTTTGCCTATCACTGTAAAACATCCATGGAGAAAGATATCAATCAGAGACAGACACAGAGAGAGAGATCTAAATTTAATAATTTAAGAGAGGAAGAATGAGCACAGGTATATGTTGGAAGTGATTTATGAAAGACAGAAAGTTTGGATCATAGTAAATTTGTACCTCAAAATTTATTCAGTAAACATATATTTAACTACGTAGACAAAATCTCCAAGGAAATACAGAAGTATAATGGAGTGTACAACACTGGGCCATGTGCCTGTGACAACAACCATGTGACCATGTCACAAAAAGAAATTAAATAAGCTAAGTATCGAACTCAGAATACTTAGTTCTCAAGTTAAAGACCCTTTGTTTATTTATTTTTTGTTCCATATATCTCTGGAATGAAATTCCTTGACTTATTTGTTTGTTTGTATGGCTTTAAGCTAATGCAATGATTTTATGATATGAAGCTTTTAAAAAATTTTTTTGACAAGATTCCATCTGACACTACATTCAAATTCTGTAATTTAGAACTATTCTGCATTTGTTTAATTCAAAATTGAATTGATTTGTAATCTGAACTGCAGTAATATTTCCAGAATATGCAACCCAGATTCCTAAGGCACATTTTTCTTAATGACAAATTTCAAAGCAAACTATTTTGACTGTTTCTATAGCTGCTT